>PVJA010044351.1:0-16227 GCA_004027025.1 Myocastor coypus | reverse complement strand
AAAAAAAAAAAAAACAGGCAAATAAAAGAAAAAATTGAGAAGGAGAAAGCACATGTAGCTACGTGTCCCGCCCCCCAAAAGAGATGGCTTGGTGATTTATCACGAAACAAATACCTGCATGGTGGCAAGACCAACATGTGGACACTGGGGGGGGGGGCGCCTGTGGCTCTGCAGTGCCCTCCCCACCCTGAGTCACCGCTGCTGAGCAAGCAGCCCCAAAAGGTGAGCTATAACTTGTCAACCCTGAGCACTCAGTTTCCTTTGTCTGTTTTTTTTAATCTTTAAAAAAATTTATTCATTTTAATGAGAAAAAAGATAAAAGGCAATGAAACAGTTTCAAAACAAGTTAGGATGGTTACAATAATTAATACCATGCATATTGCTGTCTTCATGGTAGTTATTCAGATGACAAGATCCAGACCTGATATCTTTTCTAAACAATATTGGTACAAACTTTTGTTCTCAGTGAACTAAGGGAAAGTAGCTATATACTTATACTAACTCATGTGTGTGTGTGTGTGTGTGTGTGTGTGTATAATCTTTCTGAAGTTTCTAATACTAGGAGGAAAATATACTATATATTTTACTATATAAATATACTACTTATAAGTAGATTATAAATCAAAGATATGGTATGGATCATAAGACAAAAAGTATAAATGAACAATATTCAGAAAATTAATATTAATTAATTAAAATTAAGTTGAATATTTCAAAACAATATTCCAAAATTCAAGTCAAATTGTGAGTCCAACTTAGAGGCCAGAGCGTTGTGTATCATATGTATGAATCTGTCATCAGTTCAGAGTACTTGCATAGTATTGAATAGGTTAATATATACAAAGATATAAACTAAGAAAAAGTTTCTATGGTAGTACAGAATTACTGAGAATAAAACATAACATAAATAATGGAATGACAAATGTAAGTTTGGGAATAGGATATTGCACAAAGTTCTAGTATGTCGTGGACATGGACAGTGTCCATGACACTGGTGGTCAGGTGTCACTTGTGAGACTGAGCTACTGCTATTTCCTTGATATCCACTGTGTATACCCAGACAGAATCACGACCCATGGGGTACAGAAGTCCATTTGTCGAATACGCTGATGGACATATTGTGCTGCTGTGTACAAAAGAATAATTGAAAGACTGCTTTTGTATGCCTCTTTTTCTCCTGTGTTCAATTGTTTGCCCTGTTTTGTGGACCCTTTCCATTCTTCTTCAGGGAGTTGTGGTCATTTTGATCCCTCTCTAGAGTATCTTTCAGTAAACTGTGCAGTGTTGACTTTGTCATCATGAAATTCTTCAGCTGTTCTTTGTCCTGGAAGTAGTTCACTTCTCCATCGAACTTGAAAGAGAGTTTTGCAGGGTATAGAAGTCTGGGCTGGAATTTGTTTCCTTGCAAGACTTGAAGTACTTTGCTCCATGCTCTTTTTGACTTGAGGGTTTGTGAAGAGAAATCTGTTGTTATTTGAATGGATTTTCCTTTAAAGGTGATCTGTTTCTTTTATCTAATGGCTTTTAGCATACTGCACCTGTGGTGAATTTCTGGGATCTTGATTACTATATATCTGGGTGTGGTTTTAATTGGGTTGATGTTATTTGGAATTCCATATGCTTCACTTAACTGAATGTCAAATTGTTTCCCCATATTAGGGAAGTTTTTGCTGTTATTTCTGTCTATATTCTTTTTATGTCATTTATATTGACTCCTTTCTCATTAGGCAATATAATAGATTAGACAATATATTAGACAATATAAACGTCTATTAGTCTTACATTGTTCATCTTTGCATCATCTTGCAGATGTTGAATTATTTTTTCTTGCATCCTAGTTGTTTTTAAGAGATCTTTTCTTACCTCTTCACTAGCTGCAATGGTGTCTTTAAGGTCTGAAAGTCTATTTTCACTTTCACTGACATGGTTTTGCCAACTTGTTATTGAGGTTTTAATTTCCTATATAGTGCTTTGAATCTGCTTCATGCATTCTATTGCTTTCCTATATTGCTCACTCAAGGATTCCATCATTTTTCTATTCTCCTCTATTTTTTAAATCGGTGTCTTCTTTAGAAGTACTTAGTATTTCTTTTTTTTAAATAGGTATTAGTTCTTTGTTTTTTGACTTCAGAAATTATTTCTGATCTGATTTCCTCTATACTTTCTGCAGTTGTTTCTTTACTTCAGATGCTATTATTTCAGAGACTTCAGGTGTATGATTTCCAATTTCTTCTGTGCTATTGTCCCCTGTATTTGTTCTGGGTGGGCTCAGGGCTTGACAGTGCATTTTGCTCCTTCTCTTGGTCATGTTGTATAGCCCTGCCTTCTGACCTTTGGTGTAGAACTTTGGCAGAGTTCTTACCTTAGCACCAGATCTGGATCTACCAAGTTCAAACTCATCCAGGGAGGTGTGGCTTGGTTCTGCATACTGAGCTCCAGTTCTTCCTGCTGTAGCCCTTGGAGGTGCACCTGGCAATATGTTCTGTGTCTGGATCAGGTGGGTGGGCCTTGTCCCTAGTCTCTCTGCAGGGAGTTTTGTGGCAGTCTTCTATACTGGGCCTGTCTGATGGATGAAGATGAAGTTCCACTCACACGCTAGGCTTTGTTGCTTGGGTGAATGAGTTTCTGGTGGGCCCAGCATGGTCTACCTCACTTGCAGGGCCTGGTTGCTGGGTCAAATGGTTTCTGGTGTGCCTCACTTTGTCTGTTTTTGAACTTGATAGGGAATAGAATATAATATAAAGTAGGTATTCTGGGCTGGCATCCTTCATGGAATAAAGCTCACCCGAGCTGCCATTTGTATAGTTACAGTTTGTTCCTGTTTGCTGCTTTCCTCGGTACACTGTGCTACCCAGGAAAGTAGTTGCTAGGCTTATGTGGCTGCTTAAATGAAAATGAATTAAAATGAGATAAAATGGAAAATTCGACTCCACTTTCTTACTGGCCAAATGTGCTCAGAAGTCACATGGGATGAGTGACTACTGAACACCAAAGGACAGAATATTGCCATCACCACAGAAAATTTTCTCAGAGAGCTCTGCTGAGAGAAAGCTCTGTTTTGTAAACACATGTAAATTTGTCCTTTCTGTTTGTCATTGTTTAGCTGTGGTTCATTCTCCAAAGGTTCATGTACTGGAAGGTTAGTCCTTGTAGCAACGATGCTGAGAGGCAGTAGGACCCTGAAGGGGTGGGGCCTAAATGTAGGTGGTTAGGTCAGAGGGGCAGCACCTGAGGTGGAGAGTGATGTAGTTCTTAGAGTTCTAGCTTTCCTGAGAGCTGGTTGTTGTAAAGCAAAGCCACGCTGTATGGTTGGCTTCTTCTGCACACGGCTATTTCCCTTTCTACACTTCTACCATGCTGTGAAACAGCCAGACCCTGTATGGTGCTGCTTGGACATTCCAGCAAGCAGAATCATTAGCCAAACAACCTCTTTCTGGATAGATGAGCCAGCCTCAGGTGTTCTGTTTTAGCAACACAAACTAGACTAAGACCTTACTGCGGGTGTGCATTTTGGTTGTGAAGAGTTTTTGGTTACTGCAACTAATACCGTGGAGAATGACTTTGAACCAGCCTCTTGATGCACTTAGGGGGAGGGTCCTAGAGCTGTCTGCTCAGCATGAACACGTGCGGGTCTTCTATGCATAATGTCACATTGTTTACTTAAGTGCTGTACTGATTTATATTTTCACTGCAGTCACTATTCATAAATATTACAGGTAATTTTGAGTATCATTAGGTTTGGGAGTTACTGCTTAAATTTCTTTAGGGAGTGGATTTCATTTACATAAGCTAAAGGTTTCTAACGGATCACACTGGTTAAAAACGAGCTCATCAGGTAGTGTGTGTGCTGCCTGAAGAGGCATCCAACTTGGTGCTGCACAGCTGTCTGTGTTCCAAAAAGCACAGCTCCAAAAAGAACCAGTAGACTGCTAAGGAGTCCTCCCGAATGATATATGAAGTCCTGTCCAGCTGTAAGAGCTGCTGAGTCCCTCCCTTTGTGTGGATGTGTTGGGATGGATATGTGCTGGGCAGTGAATTCCTTCCTAGTTAGGCAGCGGAAGAAAGAGAAGACAATGCCAAAGGCCCAGATTAAACATAGATTGGATCGTTCGTCCCTGAATAATTGAGTTAGTTGTCCCAGTCATCGATAAATGGCCCCATTCTCACTCAGACCCACTGTTCCTGCTTGAGCTCTTGGGATAATAGGAATCATGACTTCTTCAATGTCACCCTCTGCAGACATTTATATGTCCTCCTTATTTCTGTTTTAATGGCTTTATTGGATATGTGCCTATTATCGTAAGAGTCTCAAATCATTTTTGGAAGCAGGTGTGACATAAGTCATAACACTGTAAAAAATGTCCTCCCTCCAACGTTGCCTGGCAGTATGCTTTCACCTGTCTTTCTGGGCTATCTCTACACTTGTTCTCCCAGCTTGCTCTCCTCAGAGTTTTTTCTACCCTCAGGAGCTTTGGTAATGATATTACTCCAGGTCACAAGTGAAATAATCCTCCTGCCCAGTCACTTGAAAGCCTGCCCTTTGGGTGTAGAATGGTTTCCTTTTAACTCACTTGCACGCTGATTGTTTCTTGTAAGAATACTGCTAAGGGATTTGGGAAAAGGTCTTAAACCTTACTGGGTATATGTGAGTGATGAGATTTCAAAGGGGAAATGAGAAGTGGGTAGATCGGATAACCCGAGTCCATGCTGGAGGCCCACATGGCACCTGTCTGCTTCACACCAAGTTCAGGACAGCACCCTGCTCTGGAACTCTGTGCAGCTCACACATCAGCTTATTGCGAATTTCCTAGTCAGACCCACCCAATTAGCATCCTCAGAAACGTGCAGGTGCAGCTATAACTGGACCCACATAGCAGAGGGAATGTCGTGGGGCTGGGTGGTGGCATCAATCCCTCAAGCTCTGCAAGATTTCCATTCCTTGTTTTGGCAGAACTGGGGTTCAAACTCATGACCTTGCATTTGCAAGATTGGAATGAGTGAACATCAGGTTCTAGCTACATCATTTTTGGGTGGAAGAGAGAGAGAGAGAGAGAGAGAGAGAGAGAGAGAGAGAGAGAGAGAGAGAGAGAGAGAGAGAGAGAGAGAGAGTTCCAGAAAGAAATCCTTGGGCCTTCTGGAGAGGCCTAGAGCTCATTCTTTCTGCCATTGCTTTCATTTTGGTTATGTTTTCTGCTTTTGGTGTTTAAATTCATTACAAGGATGTTGGAAGCTGCTGTGAGAAGAAGCTTGTGCAGGTAGCAGAGGCAGCCCTAGTGCCCCCTTACTTTTCTGTCCACAGCGTTAGCTTGTCACCTCGCTTTCTTAGCCTTTGCATTCCCTAAAACTTCAGCAATGAAGACAATCAAAGGGGTATGTCTGAAGAACGCCTTCTGTCCCAAGAGACATGCCTGGCTTAATTAGCTGGTACCCACAGGATGTTCTGAAAATGAGAACTGCCCAGGATTATTATCTATCAAATGTCACAGACAAATACGCTCATGTTCCCATTATGGATGTGTATGTTGCAAACTTGTGCAACCGAGTGTGACCTGTTGGGTGGTTTTAATTACAAATATCAATAAAATTGGCTGATATTTATGGGTGCAGGCCCTTCAGATCAGGGGGAAGGAAGCTAATTGTGTAAGACAGTCTTGTGATTGAGCTCCAGGGGAGGCGCGGGCTCCCGCTAGCTGGGTGTGATGTTGAGACAGCACTGGTCTCCCTGTGTTAATTAAATGTGATGAAATGAATATTAACTTGTAGAAAGAGTCAGAGCCACATACTGGATGGGGCTGAGACTGGGGCTGGGGATTGTGGAGGGCAGGACTCCAGGGCTGTTGTCTTACAGAAAAGTAAACCTTAGCATAAGTTCTCAACTTACTGTAAGTAGCATCACCCATCAGGTTTTCAATGCCAGCACCACCCTGCTAGGGCTGCTTCTGAGATCAGACCTCTCTGGGTCATTCTCATGACTAGATGAGGCCAAGCACCATGGATGTAGTGAAGAAAGTTCATATGTTTGGAGTCAGACAAATAGACTACAACCAAACGTCCTCGCTCCTATTCACCTGGATTTCGTCTGCAAAAATGAGGCGGAACCAAGGTGCACGGAGTCTGTCTGATGACAAGTTGAGGTGATGTGTGTGCGAGGACGTGCTGCCCAGTGCGTGCTCAGGAAAACTTTGTCTCCCTTCCTTACTAACCTTGAAGGATGTGTGGGCAGATGGATTTGGAAGGTAACAGGAGCCTGTCCGTTGAAGGTGAGCACTGCTAAGGTGGCCCAGGGGAAGAGCCATTCTCCATAGGAGCCAAAGGACCCACGGAGAGGCAGGTGGTGCTAGGCTCAGCCCTACAGTGAGGGGCATCGGGGAGATCTAGGGGGCCTTTCCATCCTGCTCGCTGCCTTCCCTTCTACTCTGCAGACACTTGCCTTTTCTGTCACACTGGAAGGATAGCTCTCACATTTGTTTATTCACCAGAGTCCTTGTCCTGTGGTCCAGCGGAAGAGACGCTGTCCCCAGAAATGGGGAAAAGGGTGTGATATGAAGTTTTGCCTTGCTTTCTCGCTTCCTTCGACTTTGGCAATGGCAAGCTTTCACTACTGTGGCCTTCTTTACATATGTATCTGCTTGAAACCTACACAGAACAGCCCAACTTGGACTCTCCAAAGCTTCCCACTGAAATCTCTCTCTTCATACTGACCTTTCTCCTGTCACTACCTCTAAAAGCCTAGGACACCATGCAAGACCTGGCCTGCCTTGCTTTGTAAAAAAGTCAGTGGTGAAAGTAGAGGCCACATGGTCCTGTTGGGTAGGTGGCATCGTCTCCATCCCATTTCTGTACTGGACTTGCTGCTAACAAGGGCTGGACAGAGTTGAAATTGCATTGACCTTGGCATTAGAGCTCACTTGAGCCTGAATTTTATCCCTGTCATTTACTATCTTTGCCATCCTGGGAGAGTCATTTGAATTCTGCAAGCCTCTGTTTACTCATTAATTAGAATGAGGAAATAATTCCTATTTCTTAGGGCTGATGTGAGGATTAGTTTGATACATATTTATGAAAAAGCTTGGCAAAGAATGTTTTCATAGATGCCTGTAAAGTGATTAAATGAATTGATATAAACTAGCGGGCTCAGATGTTAAAAAATAACTCCCACCTTCTAGTTAGAAATTGCATTTCAGGGTTGGTGATGGTAAAAATATATATGGGTTCTTTCGAGATGTTTAAAATGTAAAATGGAAGTCTATGGGAAAGAAGAAAATGAGCTTCTCTAGTGGCGATAACGAAGCCCACACCATTATCACTTCTCATTATATCCTTGATGCAAATCCATGAAGTGGAGATTATTTTCTCGGAAAGACAAGGTTCTAATCATTGCTCTGCCACTCAGTGAGGGGATCTCAGGGAAGTTGCAGGCCTGCTGTGAACCTCAGTTTGCTAAGGCATGCGACGGGGTAGCTGTCCTCTCCCCCAGTATCCATGGAGGAATGAGAACAAAGCACAGATGAGTGGCTGGGGTTCCACAAAGGCCAGGTGCAGTAACGCTGTCATCACACTGCCATGTGCCTCACGGGCTCCAGGCTAGCATCTTGTGACCATAGTTAGCACTTTTAGCATCAGGTTTAGGTCTTACTGTGTCTGTGCAGGGCGCAGCCTTCTTCCCCTGTATATCGCTGTACTGAGCAGATGGTCTTAGCCCAGCTCATGAGCAGGACCTGGTCACAGGTATCCAGATCGCTTCCTTTCAGAGTTTCTTGGGTGCCACCGCCCAGCCCGCTCCAGCTCCATGTTGTCCAGCCCTGGGCTGTGCGCCTCCATGGAAAACCCACCCCCCCAATCCATTTCCCTTATCAACCTGTGGATCACTTCTCATTTGTCATCTTTATTGGCTTTTAATCTTCCATCAGTTTAGTGTTGGGATTTAAGAGCAGGATTAGAGGGGGGAGTTTAATTGGATGATCCTCCATGGCCTCTTGAACATCAGATTCAATAAAAGTTTATGAAAAGATAAAATCGCAAAGGGTTTTATGGCCCCAGACAGAGCAAGAGGCGGGTGCAAAATAAGGTAACTGTTTTTCAACCTCATCTAATCCATGTTTCGACTTGATTAAACGAGGAAGTTGGTTTTCCATCTCTCTCTCCTTTCCTCCATCTCTTTGCTTGGGTAACCCTGTCCTTTTCTGCCTGGTGTAAGCAAGGAGCCACTTTGTGCAAGCATTCTCCTTTCTCCCTTTGATTCATTCTGACAGGAAGACTAATGAAACCTGGGTGCACCAGAAAATAACATTTATTTCACACAGAAATATGCTGAACCACCACCATAGGTGGCTGAGGCGATACATTGGATAGGAAGGAGGTCAGGCTGCAGGAGGGAGACATGGTCCATGAGTCAGAGGGAGAAAAATGTGCTCCTCAGCCTTGAGTTCCCCCCATGTTGGTCTATGTCTCTGGTCCTCCGCCCTCCACTGGTACCATAGCACTTGCCCAGTGGTTCAGACAACCAAAGAGTGAGTGAGGGCCAGGTGGACTGTCATCATTTGTGAACCCACTCATTCGATAATATAGCCAACCCTTGTTGCAAGCCTGCCATGCTTTCTGTGCTAATCACAGGAGATAAAAGGGGGAATGAGAGCTTGCTCTGTTCTCAGGAGGGGAGAAACTGTGGAGGATGTAGATGGTTTGGGAGGAAATTTTTGTTTTTATAGCTGTGCTGTGGCCTGAGGAAGGGTCTTCAATGGGTTTGCTCTCTTAGTCTGAGCCTGAAGCAGTCTGCCTGGCTGTCAGACTTGAGAAGAGAAGTATTCTGTGTGATGAAAGAAGAATTTGGAATTGGTGGTGGTAGCTGATGGCCACGGGAGGGAGAATGTGAGCCAGAAACAGAGAAAGGAGAGGAAGAGGTTGAAGGAGAAACCAATGACGTGCGTTAATCTGAGGACTTCCTGGAGTAAAAATGATGGGAGAAAAATATCTTGGCGTTCATGGCCTAAGCATGTTTAAACAGCATCTACATGGGCTAGGGGTGTAGCTCAGAGGTAGAGCATGCATGTAGCATATGTGAGGGCCAGGGTTGGGTCTCCCAAACATGGACACATGTGTGTGCATGCATACACATATGACACAGTCTACAATCATCACCAGTGCTTTGTATGAGTATTAATTCATCCGCTCATTCATTTATTTAAGGCATCAAGGAAAGTTCAGAACTACTGGTGACCATATAAGAGTTTCTTTTACAAGAATTCATAGAATTCTGAAAGCAGGGCTTTGGAATTTCCAGTGGCCACGAGTTGAGGTCCCAGCCAATCTTAAAGGAATCCTGGTGACTCTGGGTGATACGCACTCATATCGAATACACTAGGACTAAGCAGAGCCAGGTCCACAGATGGGACTGATTAGTGCAGTAGGGACAGGAGATATGGTGGGCTCCCAAGAAGGCTTTATGGGCTTTTGGGTAGGGATTAGGCCTTGTAGGATAGGGAAGAGTTCTCTAGATGAGTGGAGTGGGGATAGAATAGGGCACCTCAAGAATTGGAGACAGGGCTAGGGAGATTACTCAGCAGGTCTAAGTGTCTGCCCAGTAAGTGCAGGAACCTGGATTTAATCCCTGGTACTGCATACTGTGAAATGGAGGTAGAAGCCTTCTTAACCTCAGAACTTGTGCATTCTCAATGTGCCTAAAACCACTGCCACATGGATGATGCCAAGGTCTGCTGCCAGCTGAAGCAGTAGCCAGGCTTCCTTCTCTCCTCACTATAGGCGTTGAGTGCATGGATTGCTGAGCACTCTGATTCTGATTCTAAGGAATAAATTCTCCATGCTGGTGCCATTCTGAACCTGGTGCTGCTACTTCCATTCTAGAGTGAAGGGCTCAGCAGGTTTCCCCTCAAGACAAAGCCCCTGATCTTTGCAGTTCTGAGGCTGCAAAGGGTGGAGACCGGCCACCTCCTGTGATGACCTTAGGTCATCTTTTTCATTCTCTGGTTCCTTCTCAGCAATGGAGATCCTTTCTGCTCTATCTTTGCAGTCCATAGCTTCACTGGCGCTTCCTTTCTGGCCAAACTCACAACATTTTGACCCATTCTTCTGGGCTCCTTGCTCTTCATTCTCATCATAAATCTGGCTAAAACCCCCAATAACAGCCATGCCACCGCCCCAATATTTGACTGTTTTGAAATATCTTCTGAAAGATTAATCAGTCTGCCATGCATAAACTCACTCTTGGGCAAAGTCTCTGGATAAGCACAAAATGCAGACAACTTTTCTGCCAAGTCAGAGCACAAATGATCTGGAGTCCAACAACCAATGCAGTCCTTCATCCAAGCAAAAACCTCTCCAGCCTAGTCTCTACAGGCAGGTCTCTGTCAGTCTTCTGGTCTGAGCTCTGACCAGAATCTCCCCTACAGAACAGCTGAAGCTTTTCCAGCTCTTTGCAAGTAGGCAACATTTTCAGACTTTTTCTATCTCTTCCCATAAGCCATTTCCAAACACTCATGATCCATATGATGAGGTTTAGTCACAGCAATGATCTCACTCTTGGTACTAAATTGTGTCTTGGTTACTTTTCTCTTGTTGCTGGGACAAATACCCGGCACTCAAAATGAGGGAAGGAAAGGTTTATTTAGCTCACAGTTACTGGAGGTTTCAGTGCATGTTCAGCTGGCTCCAAGGCAGAGTGGCACAGGGCAGAGGGCAACCTTTCATGGCAGCAGCTAAGAGCAAGAGAGCTAAGGGAGAGAGTTGCAGCAGCTCAAGCAGCTAACATCTCTTCCCTCCTTGTATTGAAATGCAAATCACCTGTTCCAGGGGAGATACAGCCCCCACACCCACAATAACCAGTCACAAATTCCAGAAGCCACCTCATGACTGCATGAGTCCTTGGGGGAACACCTGTATCCAAACCATAACACTTCCCACATTACTGACTGCACTTGGCCTTCTCCTCTTTGCTGCTTGGCTCCTCTCTCTTGTTCCTTGCAGTATAACAGCTCACTTCACTTTTCTGCTGCTTATTGCCTAGTGCCCCCTGTGGCTCTCCTTCGAAGGCAACTGTCATAATTGGCCACTGTCATACAACAAGCCCTTCCAAAATTCTGTGCTTAACTTTCTTTTTATTTCTTGTAGGATACAAAATAGAAAAAAAAAGCATCAAAACAATAAAAATTTCTCTAAACAAAAGTAATAGGAATTCAACCATGGCTGCTGTATTGCGTGATATTATCTTTAAATTAGTTTACATTACCAGATATAAATGTGCAAAATTGTGTAAAAGGAAAACAAAACAATAACATAAAACTATGAGAAATTGAAAATGAAAAAGAATAAAAAGAAAAAAAAGCATTAATTGCACCTTTCAGAAGACCAACAGAAATTGTCAGTACAATTATCCAAATTATCCTGCATATATACATAAATATATCTTTTTTCTCTCCTTTCTTTGGTCCTTTTTATCATTCTGGTTTTCCTCTGTCATTGAAAGAGTTCTTTCTATTTCACAGTATCTATTGTACCTTTCAGATTTTATTCTCTCTTTCAGGTTCTCAAACAAGTGAGATAGTACAGTGTTTTCACATGTGGGTCTGATTCATGTCACTTAAAAATACAGTCTCTAGTTGCATCCATTCATCTACAAAAGCCTTGAATTTATCTTTCTTTATAGCAGAGTAATACTCCACTGTATAAAAATACCACATCTTTTTAATTCATTCCACAGTTGATGGGCATTTGGGTAGTTTCCAGGATTTAGTTATTACAAACTGTGCTTCTACAGACATGGGTGCACATATATCACTGTGCTATAATGATTTCAGTTCTTTTGAAAAGATACTAGGAGGGGAATACCTGGCTTGAGTGGGACCTCCAATCTTAGCTTTTTGAGGAATTTCCATACTGATTTCCATAATTGTCGCACCAGTCTGCACTCCTACCAACACTGGAGAAGAGTTCCTTTTCTCCCACAGCCTCTCCAGAATTTGTTATTGGTTGACTTCTTGATCATAGCCATTCTTTCTGGTGTGAGATGGTATCTCAGCATTGTTTTAATTTGCATCTCTTCAATGACCAATGGTGTTGAACACTTTTTTTATATATTTATTTTCCATTTGTATCTCTTAACTTGTGAAGTGTATATTCATTGCAGATGCTCATTTTTGTATTGAGTCTTTGAATTTTGGAGCCCAGATTTAAAAATATTTCTTCATATATTCTGAATAGGAGTCCTTTTTCTAAAGGACTATGTGCTATAATTTTTCCCAGTTGGTGTATTTTATTTTTATTCTGTTGGCGATTTCTTTTCCTGTGCAGAAACTTTTTAAAAAGATGGGATCTCACTTGTTGGTTCTTTGAAGTACTTCCTGTATAGTTTGATTTTTTTTTTTATGAACTCTCTACCTACTCCTTATGTCCTTAAGATTCCTACCTACTTTCTCCCCTTCCTTCCTACTTTCTCCTCAAGAAGATTTAGTGTTTTGGTTTTAATATTAAATCTTTAATACTTTTTAACTGTAGCTTTGTCCATGGTTATAGACATGGGTCTACTTTAAGCCTTCGGCTTGTGGAAAGCCAGTTTTTCCAGCACCATTGGCCGAGTATGTTTATAGTTGTGTCTGAACCTTCTAATTTATTTCACTGATCAGCAGGTCTTTTTTTTTTTTTTTTTTTTGTCGATACCATGCTGATTTTATCATAGTAGCTTTATAGCATAATTTCAGGTCAGGAATTGTGATACCTTCTGCCTCTCCTTTGTTGCTCAGGATTGCTTTTGCTATTCTAGGTCTTTTCTGCTTCCAGATGAACTTTAGGAATGTTTTTGCTTGATCTGTGAAGTATGCTAGTGATATTTTAATTGGGATTGCATCAAAGCTGTATAATCCAGGAGCAAGGAATATCTTTCCATTTTCTGAAATCCTCTTCTATCTCTTTTTTTCAGAGTATATAGTTTTCACTGTATAAACTATTTATTTCCTTTTGAGACTGATTCGTAAGTATTTCTTTCTTTTTTTGGATATTATTGTGAAAGGCATGATTTTTCTATTTCTCTCTCAGTGTGCTTATTGTTTGTATATAGAAGTGCTACTGATTTTTGAGTGTTGACTTTGTATCCTGCTGTGGTACTGAATTTGATTATTAAACCTACAAGTTGCTTAGTGAAGGTTTTGCAGTCTTCTAAGTTCAATATCATTTTCTGAAAATAATGATAATTTCACTTCCTTTCCAGTCATTTCTTTTATTCCTTTCATTTCTTTCCCTTGTCTAATTGCTCCGGCTCATGTTTCCATAATAATATGGAACAGGAGTGGTGACCATGGGTATCCTTAAGTTCTTGATTTTGAAGTGGAGGCCTTCAATTGTTTTCCATATAGTATGATGATGGCTGTTGATTTGTCATAGGCCACTTTTATCAAGTTGAAGTAAAGAGCACCTTTATTCTGATTTCTGTGTCTTAAATAGTTGTCATGTATTATTTCTGATCAGCTTATGGATAAGTTGAATGGTCTATTTGTCAGCTTTACTTAACTATAAGAAAATACCCGAGGCTGGGTTGCTCATAAAGAAAAGAAGTTTATTTAACTCACAGTTTTAAACGTTTAAGAAACTACATTTGGTGATGGCTTTCTTGCTGGCAGAGTCTGAAGTTGTACAGAACATTACCATATGGCAAGGGAAGTTAGCAAATATATGTTGCTCTCTGTCTCTGTCTCTGTGTCTCTGTGT
The DNA here is from genome assembly GCA_004027025.1 of Myocastor coypus. NCBI lineage: Eukaryota > Metazoa > Chordata > Mammalia > Rodentia > Myocastoridae > Myocastor > Myocastor coypus. Next base: position 2,514 of record PVJA010044351.1, on the reverse strand, counting down.
CTGTCTCTCTTTCATTCTCTTCTTATCTCTCTCATTAAATTGCCAGTATTCAGGCATAAGGGTTCCTCCCTGATAACGTTACCTAATGCCAATCATCTGCCAAAGGCCTCAACACCAAAGTTGGATTAATCTTACTATTTCACAATGCAGACTGAACTTCAATACATGAGCCTTCAGGGACACACTCAAACCATTGCACACAGCCCTGCCAATCACATCCAGGCTCCGCTGATCTGGGCTGGGTTGGCTTGTGCACGGGTGGCCAGCTGGTGGGGCATCTTGGGGACGCCTGGTCTAGGGTGCCCTTGGCATGGATGACTCAGCTGTCTTCTTGTGCCCTCCAGTTGGGCAGGCCAGCATCAACATGGAGCCTCTCCTAAGAGCACGGACGTTGCCAAGCAGGAAGAACTGGATGGCAGAGCAAACCATCCATCACACCAGGCCCTTCAAGAAGCATTTTTGTTGGCAAAGACGGCTTTCCCTGTAAGAAGCATCCTGGTTCCAGCTGTTAAGACAATAATTTGCTTCACTCTATTGCATCTGCTTCCTGCTTTGCGTCTTATTGAGCAATAGGATCGCCTAGGGTACGGCATTTTATGAGGGCTTAAGCATTTCCGCACGAAGGGGAAATTTCTGTAGATCATTTATTTGCTTTCTCAAATCTTATGGACAAATCTAACCTTTCTTTATTTTCCAAGGGTTCTGCTTCATTTCCAAAATGCTGTGTGAACAGGGGGAAAAAGCAAAGCCAAGCTCAGCAGCACTTCAGAACTCCTGGCCCAAATGAGAAACAGGCAGTGAGGTAAGGCCTGGCGTTTCTGCATCGCTTCATATACTTAGACCACACAGTTTCCTTAAATTGTGAGCGCACACGGGGCACCGTCATCAATATGCCATCTTTGGGTGGCTTGGGAGAGAGTGAGAGGCAAAGCGTCTTCCTCTTCATCTTCATTCTGTCGGGTAGAACAGCTCTGCTCTGCATCCCTACGGTTAGCATCTCCCTTCTTAACCTGGGTGTGAGTGTGTGCACACATACAAGTGAGAGAGGAGGGGTTGTGGGTGTATATTCATACGTCTAGATACACACATATCAACATACCTAAGGGTTTTCTGCTGAGATGTGTGCATCTTTGATGCTGCTTTGTTCTGCTGTGTGTTAAAGCAGACAATAGGGAAAGTGATTAGGACCTTTCCGAGCAACCACCTGAGAACAGTGAGAGGTGAATGCGAACTGATTGGAGCTGCATCTCCCATCCTGATGAATAGGAGAGACGGGCCAGAGATGCCTAGCACTTGTATTTTGTGGCCCAGGCCCAAGATGACATCTCTCCCTACATTCTTTCTCCTCCCAGACTGCCCAAGGCTCTCTAGGTTGCTTAAATTTAGTTTTCTGGCAGATCCAAATCCATATGATTTCTTTCAGCACTGTGCCTCTAAATGTCACCCTTACTGCACAATTGCCAGCACAGTGTGTTGATTGGGGTTGCTTGAAAGCCATATGGCTGGGCTGTGAGGAGGAGAAAAGAGGAGGCATCCTGGGGAGGTGAAAGGAGAAAGCAAGCAAGAAAGGGAGGTTTGGGAAGCCAGAGGATAAGCAGCCTAAGGAAGCTAACCAGAAAGAGGCCTCTCGAGCAGGCCGCATCACTGCCGGAGCCCTAACGGTGGGAGGTGGGTGTCTGCTGGGCATAAACCCCTTCCTCTGTCTCGCTCTAACCCTAAAGCAGGCCTTCCACTTGGAGTCTCAGTGCAGCCAGGGATATAAGAGGACTTTCTGCCCGAAGGCACTCCCCGGACACACGGTGATGAGGTGTCAGTAGCCGTGCTGTGTCCCTGGGTGGCAGGGTGGTGGGGACTGCCCACTTTCCTCAACTTGGCTTTCTTATTTGATTCAGTGGAGGTGGCTATCTTTGCACTTCCTGCTTTGAATGTGGTAAGGGTTCAATGAGATGATGTTAAAAACAAACAAATAAACAAACAAACATGAAAGGATCTCTCTTGGCTTCGTGGTGAAGGGAATTTCTGCCACTGTCTGATTGAGGTGCATGGACGTTCCAGATAGAACGGCCATGGCCTCAGCCCTGGCCAAACGTCTGGGGTGGAATCCATCTCCATTAAGGATGGGCTGAGCAATTTCTAGAACATTCTTTTTTTTTTTCATTTTACAATTATCTTTCTTTTTTTTTTTAATTTAATATTTTTATTGTTTAAATTTAACAATGGTTATATTACATATTTTCATCATCAGATCAGTTTAGATTAATACATATAGGTATATAAGATTGATCAAACAATTAAACATTAACCCTTTTAAATCAACATTATTATTATTTTTTTCTTTTCCCCTTTCTTTTTTTTGAAAGTTGACATATTGCATATTGTCCTCACAATTGTTCTATAAAGTACAGTGTATGGGCATGACCCACCTCCCTATTGATGTTGCTTAGAAAAAAAAAAAAGAAAAGAATATACTTCTCTTTGGACTAAGAGGAAGCAGATACATACACAGTCAAATGT
>PVJA010044350.1:0-16224 GCA_004027025.1 Myocastor coypus | reverse complement strand
TTTTTTTTTTTTTTTTTTTTTTTTTTTTTTTTTTTTTTTTTTTTTTTTTTTTTTTTTTTTTTTTTTTTTTTTTTTTTTTTTTTTTTTTTTTTTTTTTTTTTTTTTTTTTTTTTTTTTTTTTTTTTTTTTTTTTTTTTTTTTTTTTTTTTTTTTTTTTTTTTTTTTTTTTTTTTTTTTTTTTTTTTTTTTGAGACAAGGTCTCACTATGCAGTTCAGGCTGGCCTTGAGCTCACTTTTGTAGCCCAGGTCTTGAACTCACATCGATCCTCCTGCCTCAGCTTCCCAAGTGCTGGGATTACAGGCATGTGCCACCACGCCTGGCTCTGACTATAATTCTTCATGAAAAGGAATTCTTTCATTTTAGATAGTGAGACCCTGACTCAAAAGAATTCTTTCCTTTTGTACATAGTTTCGTAGTTACCTGGCAGTGAGGTAAGGTGTAACATCAGTTTCACTTTTGTCACTGTTATTTCATTTCTTCTTTCTTTAGATTTTCATTTCAAGATCTCAAGAACAAGATCAGTAGAAATGTACATTGGGCCACCCAAACAGCTCAGTGGATTAAAGCCCCTGCTTAGGCAGACACAGAAGCCATGAGTTTGATCCCTGGGGTCTGAGGTGCTGGCCCCACCCTCAGGGCGCTCTGAGACCTCGATGCAGACTGGGCGTGGCAGGGCGCGCCTATAATCCCAGCACTTGGTAGACCGTGGACGGCAGGATCACTATGAGTTGGATCTACGTAGTGAGACCCTGTAAAACCTGCAGGCCCTGTACTAAGTAAAATAAATAAATACATAAACAGAAATGCCTACTAACTTTCCATTTTTCATGTGGAAAGTTTCTAATCATTTATATAGCCTTATTTTTGTGCTAACATTGTCCAATATTTTAGCTTTACCTTGTGTTCGACTAACTACAACCCTTTTTATTCATTTATATTTCACTGCATCAATCTTTTCTTTTTTCTCTTTTCTTCGGAGTGGCACAATTCGTTTAAAGGATTATATCTCCCCTCTGAGGTTGCTGTCTTCAAAGTACAAATGTGAGACTCTCTTTGGTTATGCGTTTGTTGATTATAAACTCTTCTCGGGGCTATTCTAAAAAAAGTCATTATTTCAACTTGGATACTGAGTGACAATTTAATTGAATACAAATGTAATTTGTCTTGTTTTCAACATTTTGAAGTTTTCATTCCATCACTTTCTGGATTCAACTAGTGCTGTTGAAAGTACATTGACATTTCTATTTTTCATTCAGGTATATTCTTTCTGTTTTGTCCTCTGGCTTTAGAAAAATTAGTTTTGTCTTTTCTTTTCTTTTTTCTTTCTTTTTTTTCTTTTTAGATGTAGTGCACTCAAGCCACTTGCCCCAAACTTTTGATGATAAAACTGTGTTATAAATCAAAGGTCCAAGTCTTCCCACATTGATTAAGTTGAAACCTAATCACCAATATGAGGATATTCAGAGGTCCTGGAAGTTGAGCAGGAGCTGTAAGGAGGGCGATTAACGGCCTTACAGGAGGGGTCCCGGAGAACGTCATCCTTCTCACCACGTGCCATCCAGGAAGCGGCCCTCACCTGATGCCAGGTCCGTCTGTGCCCCTGTGGTGTTTTGCTGTGACAGTCTAAAGGGAGGAAGAGGTAAACTGATAATGAAAACTGATAATTACCGCTGTAGCTGTAATTATCTAAAAACGTGGGTCCTGCTCTGGAAATAATGGGTCACTGTGGACCGAAAACCGAGAAACAGCTCTCAGTGGAGGACGGCACGCTTGGGGCTTTGAATTTGGGCTTCCCAGCCTCAAGAATTGTGAGAAAATAATAATATATTTTTAAATATATATTTTCCAACACAAGCCACCTGGTCTATAATATTACACACCCAAGCTAAGTGTCTTCCTCAACTTTCAGATTGATCTGACACTTTTTTTGTTGTTACATTTGCAAAAGTAGTAGACGGTGTATTCCTCACAACTGGGGAAGAGCACTCTCTGGTTAGTCCCACCCCACTCTTTTTGGAGGTTCCATGGACTATTTATTTATTTGATCAGGGTTCAAACTCACCACCTTACACTTGCCAGGAAGGCACTTATGCCATGAAGCTATCTCCTCAGCCCCTGTGTATTCCAATTTTCTTTCTTCCTTCCTTCCTTCCTTCCTTCCTTCCTTCCTTCCTTCCTTCCTTCCTTCCTTTCTTTCTTTCTTTCTTTCTCTCTCTCTCTCTCTCTCTCTCTCTCTCTCTCTCTCTCTTACTTTTATTATTTTTTCAGAACCAGTGATTGAACTCAGGACTTTGCACTTGCCAGGCAGGCACTTGTGCCCCTGAGCGATCTCTCTGGCCTTCCATGGACTTTTTAGAACCAGGCAAATGTTACAATAGATCATGGAATCCTTTCAGTTTGGGTTGTCGATTGCACTTAGCACTTCGCAGCCTCTCACCTGCCTGCTTCCCTAATTTCTGGCTGCTCTGATGTGGACTGTTCTCTAGGGGAGCATCTGCCAAAATGAAGATGCGTGGGTGCAGGTCCAGAAGTTGTACTGGGGCTGGAGAGCGCTATCTATCTGTTGCTGGAGGTAAAATGATTTAAAGAGTGAGATTATAAGGAGTTGAAACGAATGGAGCCAGGAGTTGCTCTGTAGCAATTTATTTTTCTGACAATCAAAGATATAAAGTTGCCACGCTATACTGTGCTTTTCAGTGATATTACTAAAAGTGGAGTTAGGGCCTTGGGTGGTAGCTCAGTTGTTTAAAGAGCCCCCTTGGGCAAATGAGGCCAGGCACAGGGGACCGCAGTTCATTCCCAGCTCCACATGGCATACTAGACCTGCCCTTAAGGCAGCCTGAGCCAGCCAGAAACTAATAACAACGAAAGCAGAATCCATCTCTTGGTTGGGATTACACTTCACATTTGGTTTTACATAATATGATGTTTTTAGGTGGGAATCCATGAAATACAATGATCAATTCCTATGCTTCTATCATACCAATATTTAAGAACACATTGAACGGAATATATTAGAAGTGGTGTGTTTGTCCAAGTTATAGCTGCTAACAAGTGAAAATCAATTATGAACAATTACCCTGAAGAAGCCACTTCCAGCGGAGAGTGCTTTTGCCCTCGTACTTAACTAGAGACCTGTGACAGTACCAGGTGACAGCGCTTTCATGGGTTACTGTCACTATCTAGTGGTTAGAGCTCAAGAACGCTTGTGAACATTTTGCAGTGCACAAAATAGCTCTCTTGGTGAAAAATTGTCTGGCTTGGTGTCAGTAGGTTGTAAAAGGAACACTACTGTATTGGAAAGACTGTGTCATGCAAAATGTTTTCTTGATACAGTCCGTGAAACCATTATAGGGGCCAGGGAAACAGCTCAGTAAAATAAGCACTTGCCTGGAAAGTGCAAGGGCCTGAGTTAAATCCCTGGTCTCGAAAAAAAAAAATTCATAAGTTTTTGCCATGAAAAATAATCTATGAGAATTATGTGTGTGATCATTATTAAATACACTGTGTGTTCTTTCATTGTGTGACATCACTGTATTTATTCCAACTTAAAAGTTATTTTCCTCGAGGCCAGGGAGATAGCTCCATGGAACAAAAGTGCCTACCTAGCAAGTGCAAGGTTGTGAGTGTGAACCCTAGTCCCACAAAAAAAAAAAAAAAAAAAAAAAAAAAAAGAATTGTGAAGCTGGCTGAGCCTAGTTGTACATGCCTGTAACCCCAGTGTTCAGGAGCCTGAGGCAGGAGGATGGCTACAAGTTCAAGGCCAGCCTGGGCTACACAGTGAGTTCAATACCAGCCTGCACTACATAGCGAGACCCTATCTCAAAATAAAAGAAATTTTTAAAAAAGAACATTTTTCTCATTCTAAAAGCATACACATTTTCACATTTACTTCTGTATTTATGTTTGTATTTTTAAAGAAAATACCTGAGGTTACAAACCTATGGAACCTGGATGTATTTATGATATTTAGTGTGTCTAGTTCAGTTACTTATTTAGTTTTTACTTGGTATTGGTTGTAATTTTGGAGGCATTTATCAACCCTAGAATATTGACAAATATTTCAATTATCTACTGTTGGGTAACATTCCCTCCTAACCCTTTTTGATTTTCAAAGAACACTTGCTTATTACATAATGATTCATGGTCAGCAGCTGGCCGGGGACCGGCTCGGTGATCCTTTCCTGAGTCACACAGTCATGGTTGCATGTGGTGCCAGGGATCAAACCCTGGTCCCTGTGCTTGCCTAAGCAGGCACTTAGGCTGCTGAGCATTCTCTCTGACCCTTGTGACTGATTTTGAACTTTGGTGACATCATTGATTTGTAGTTATAATGGCTATTTTTCATTTACGTTCATTTTCTGACAACATTCATTCTTTTCACATTTTGTTTTATATTATTAAAAATGTTTTTCCATATCACTTAATACCTGACAATCTCATGGTCCAAAGTTCTTCGATGGTAATCGGTAATTTGGTGCTGAATCTTGGTAATGGCTGGCTTCCTTTTTTTGTTTTTTTACATTTTAAAAACTTAAACTGTTATTTTTATGGCATTTATTAAGAAATAACAATGTGACAGTTTCAAAACATGTTAGTAGTACATTTCCAGTATTTGATACAATGTATGTTGTTGCCCTAGTAGTTATACAGAATACAGGGTGTAGACATGCTAATTTTTGTAATCGCTATTGATATAAAAATATTTCTTCACATTGAACTAGGAGAAAGTAGTTTACATAATCCAGAGTTCCATAATTGCAGTGGATTATTGGCAAAACTGGCAATGATGGAAGCTGTTGATCTAAGCCTTTTACAGCTCAGCATACTAATCCAGCTTTCTGTTTTATGCCTTGTGGTTAAACTTTTCTGCTGGGTGGTTAAGGCCAAGTTAAAGCAAGACCTGTATAGCAAAGCATGTAACTTTTGTATCTCCCAAGGTCAGTCAAATCCCCTCAGGTTTTACTTTGAAACCACGTACAGTGCTTTGTGCAACTGTTGTCAATGTGCACTTGCTTTTCTAAATTTTTTATTGCAGCTTTGTGCTCAGTGGGGTTCCGTGAGCGTGGAGGCTATAGAGCTGGGCGTGAGGTGGCTCTTCCATGCAGGCCTTCTTGGCCCATCCGCCGACTCTCAGGGGCACGGATAACTTGGGTCAGGCCTACAGACTGAGCCGAGTGGGTGGATAGCACAAGGATCTTTTGGGGAAGAAATCTTTTCTCCCTTTATAGAGGGACTACCTCTTTTCCCTCCTGATACTTGTTCTTTTGCTAAGCACCATCTCCTTGGAGGAGTCTTAGTTCCAACTTTCCTTTTTCAAGAGCAGAGATAAATACTGGGTGACCCCTACATTTGTCTAACAAAGTCACAGAATGGCTGAAAGAGGGCACCTCGAGTTTGCAGTGTTGCTTCCAGTTTCCTCTGACTGCTGGACAATTCATTCTATTCCCTTAGATGCACACATAAAATCCTATTGGAGCAGTTTATTTAGCATTGTCTGGGTATTTTACCTAGAACAGTGATAGGAATAGCAGTTGTATATGACAGTTACATAGGGGATTTTTTTTCACATTAAAACACTAGGAGGTGTTGAAATTAAGTCAATTTTAAGTTACTATCCATATAGTATGAGGAATGTCCTTTGAAATGCCTTCATTGTTTTCATTTACTTATACTTTTTTCTTAAGGGTACTTTGTGTTGGTCTTGTCCCCATTTCATTTTTCTTTTTCTTTTTTTTTTTTTGTCTTTTTGAGACAGGGTCTTTCTATGCAGTTCAGGCTGGCCTTGAGTTCACTTTTGTAGCCCAGGCTGGTCTCGAGCTCGCACCGATCCTCCTGCCTCAGCCTCCCGAGTGCTGGGATTACAGGCGTGAGCCACCACACCCAGCTAGTCATTTCATTTTTCTTAGCATCTTAGCTATCAAATATATCTTTGCAAGCACCATTCTTAATATAAGGTAGTGGATATTCATTGCTTAAAATTTCAGAATCATAGAATATATTATAAATTAATTGCAAAATTATCTGTAATTTGCTTAACTCCATGTGGTTTTATATTGAGTCTTTCAGTAACTAATCTCAGGGTACACATATTTATGCTATTATACTCAACCAGTCTTTTTCTAAGGGGTGGAATCCGTGCTTCTTAATTGCTAAGGATATTCTATAAGTGAACATTTGAAAAATGCAATTTTAGGCCACTGAGCCCACAACTTAGCTAAAATTTCTTAGAAAAAAGAAACTCACATACACATTTTTTGTTGTTATTACAGTATTGCTGAAAATAGTTATTTTTGTAAAACATACACTACGCTACACTCCCTTCTGTGCTATATCTCTTAGGTACGACACAGTGTCATATTTTAGGGTTTCCAACTATAAAACATGGTATTTTTATTTTTTATAAAGCCTTCAATAAGAGATGCTGTATATAAAATATAAGATTATAGAACACAGGTTACTTATTATTAATTTAAAAGTGAAACTTGTAGTTTAAAACTAATACATGTTGATAATTAAAATTCAAAATACTTTTTCTCAGTTTTTAAATTTTGTATGTAGTTGTTCTCAGTGCCTGAATTGCAGCTGCCAATATGGATTAAAATTACTGTGATTTGACAATTACTTTATCCTACTGTACTAGAAAAAAATAAGAATTAATAAATGAATTTATTTCAATGAGACTCCATGCATTGCAGTAGCACAGGCTGAGTCTGGCACCACTTGGAGCGTGAGATTGTTCAGAGGCTCCGACCGCCCTGGCGCTTCACTGTGGCTATGAAGTTGTCATTGTATTGGTTTTCTCATCATTTGCAAGTTAGTCTCTCGTGTGTGACAAGAATCAGCACCTGGTCCTTGGAAACAGTCTGGGAAGAGAGCCGTGGGGGTACTGGGGGAGTCTCAGGCGTGGCTGGGCTGGGCTTCTGAGACCCCCAGAGAGGCCGCTCTGCCCACCTCTCACCAACCAGGCAGGCCTGGGAGAGGGGCTGTGCACTCCTCACGGGGAAATTGCTATTGGTTGTGTCTCATTGTACAAAGCATCTTGAATGAGTAATTAATAGACTACTCTGTGTTTAACTTGAAGACCTAGAAGACATACAGACATACAGAGTTTTCTCCTGGAAACAATAGTAAGGGGCCAAGATGACGGAGCAGGCAGAGTATAATCATTACATGGCTAACCTGATGATCATTTATGTTTAGCTTTTGCTACACAAGCACTGTTACAGTGGATTGCTTGGCTCTTTTTTTTTTTTTAAACACATCGATATAAAACCAGGGTATGCATCAGCTTCTTGTAGTATGCTGACAAATAATCAGACAATTTGTTCAGTTTCTGCTATCAGGACAGACATGTCCTTAGGTGGTCATTGAGATGGGACAAATATAAATTCCTAGCAAGAGAGCTATTGCATTCAAGAGTGTGAATTGGCCACTAACATAATCACCTGCAAGGCCTGATCAAACAATAGAATGTATTTAAATAAAATTTATCACAGTGAAGATTCACTGTCAGGCAGGGACTTGAGAGATAGCTCCGTGGCACAAGTACCCGCCTGACAAGTGTAAGGTCTTGAGTTTGAACCCTGGTCCTGAAAAAAAAAAAAGAAGATGCGTTGTCATCAGTCTCTCTCAAAAGACTCCCTCTCTCTTTGAATGCAATTATGCCCTCATTCTTGGAACTTTCTCAGCACATCCGGAAGTGCTCCTTCAGGACTGTCCTTGTAAGTTGTAATAAAACCTTGAGGCAAATTTTGCATCAGAAGCCCATTTAAGAGAAGGTCAGGTTAGGAGAAGCACTGTAGGTGTGCTTACCTGCCTTAGTCCCTGGACCTGGCATGGTGTAACTTCCAGCTCTTTCCCAAAGTAAAAAGTAACCATGAATGGTGAATATTGTGAATTCATTCCAAATATGAAAGCAGGGCCATAATAGCCAGCTAAAGACATTCATGGAAAGGGACTTTAAGAGCTGCTTCAGAAAGTAGCAGGAATTCTGGGAGAAGTGTGTCCAGAAGGAGGAGAGTTTTGAAAGGGATTAATCTTTACATGCCTTCCACAATCAACTTCCAAAAACTTGAATCATTCACCATCGTTTTCAATCCTATGTGGTGCGGTGTGAATCCATGGGCTCTGTGAAGCCTTGCAAGCGCCCAAACACGACGCCTACACCCGATGCTTTAACTTTGGCCAGCTTCATGCCCAGAAGTAGCTGTCACTGTTTTGACTGTAAGTGACGTCAGAGCTCCAGTGTTAAAGGTTTGCTCTTCACCATGTGGCTTTGGGAGGTGGTGAGGACGTCAAGAGTTGGGGTCCAGCAGGGGTCTCCTGGTCTTCAGGACCTGCCTTTGAAAGGGACAGGTGGACCGTGGCTGCTTCTCCTCTTCTTCGCTTTCCTGTTTCACCATGAAGGGTGCAGCTCTGTGGTGTCAAGGGCTATGTATCAGAGTGTGGCATTATGGCCTAGGCCTGACAGCAAAGGAGCTGATTGAGAGTGGGCTGAAACTTCTAGAACCGTGAGCCACAATGAACCTTTTCTCTTTAGAAGGTAATTACCTGAGGTATTTGTAACAGTAATGGAAAGCTGATCAATAAATTAGCATCTCACTGTCATTTTTCTATGGCATTTGGCTAGCTATGAGGAAATTTGAACGTCTGGTTTCCATGTATTCTGTTGTGACTTTTAAATTTTCTGTCATCCTCTGAAGTTTCCTCTACTTTACATTTATAAATATTTTTGCAACTATAGTTAATTTTATTAATTTAAATCCTGCAGCAACCATTTTTTCTCTTCCAAATAGCAAGTGCCCTTGCTGTTGCAGTAAAATAATCTGTATTTCCTACTGAGCTGAACAGTCATTATCATTATATGCTCAGTTCCCATTTGTGTTTGAGTATGTTTCCAATTAATTAATCTTTGCAATCCAACATCTATCTGTCATAGTTTCATAGTACTCATACATTTCACCAACAGAGTTTTTCAGAAGAAGGTCATTTAAAAATCTTCCTTAGGGCCAGCCAGATAGCTGAACGGACTAAGCACCATTTAGGCAAGTGCAGGGACTGGGGTTCAACCCCTGATACCACATGCCGTGCCAGCTAAGCCCCAGGATGCACTGAACTGGTCACCAAGACTGATGGTGGTGGTGCATGCCTCCAATCCCAGCACCAGCGAGGCTGAAAATGGGAGCATCAACTGTGAGTCCAAGCTGCACACTGAGTCCCTGTGCCAATTATGTAAAAAAAATTCCTTGTTTTGAAATAATTTCATATTCTTAAAAAGTTACAGAGATAATACAAACAGTTCCTTTATGTCTTTACCTACCTTCGATGTTGAAATCCGCAGAACCATTGTATAATTACTAAAAGCCAGACATTCCCATGGGCACACAGCTATTAACTAACAGCAGTTAAGAGCACTTAAGAGAAATGTATTTTAGATGGAAGATTTTCTCATTTTGACTGTCTTTTTGCAGTCACTGGGCCAATTTATGCTGCATTTATATCTCCTCTCCAATGTCCGTCCATAGCAGGTTGTTATGGTTTGTGTCCAGCTGTCCCCGCAAAGCCTCATGAAGTCATGGGGTGGCTTCTGGAGTTCGTGTCTGATGCATGATCCAGTGCTGGGACTATGGGTACACGTGCTTTGGGGATCATGGGTAGAAATGCTATTGGGATTATGGGTGCGAGTGCTACAGCTGGCCTGGGGCGTACAGCCTGAATGCAGCCCAAGGGAGCCAGACTTGCTCTCCGCAACTATGACTGCCACTGCCCCTCCAGTTGTGCTCTTGCTGAGTTGCTGCTTTCCGCCACCATGAACTGCTGCCCTCTGCTTGTGCCACTCAGCCTTGGAGCCAGCTGCATATGGACTGAGATCTTCACTAACTGTGAGCTAAATAAACTTCTCCTTCCTTCACTTTGGGTATTGTATGTTTTGTCCCAGCCATGATTATAAAGGAACCATTTTTCTTATGACCTTGATATTGATGACCAGAAAGCCCTGATTATTTTACTATACATGTCTGAAGTTAGATTTGTCTGAAATGTGTTTGTGGTTGATTTCTGCTCATGTACCTCAGGCGCAGATGCTGTAAAGCCCTGCATCCTGCATCTGAGCAATGACTGCAGGAGCAGGTGATGCTTTCTACACATAATTTCCAGCTGCCTTTCGTCACAGGGTGGGGTTTCCAAGTTCAGCCACTGTTTTATTGCTATTTCTTCTTTCCAGCTATTAACGTGTCCTGAGAGCATAATTTGAGGCTATGCAAATATTCGGATCTTCATAATACTACTTAATCCACGGATGTCAACCTCCACTAATTGATGTTGGTGGCAACAATAGCTACTGTGGCATTTTGTCAAATGGCAGTGTCTTGATCAGTAGCCTGTTTCTAAAATTCAATGTTCTCACACAAGGGCCAACAATGAAGCCGAAACAGAATCTGGCATTATGGTGCAACGTGCTATCCTGGACCAATGAGTGAGAGTAAAAGATACACTCAGGCTTTGTGAATAAATAGTATGATTTAGAATTGATCTTTGATAGCTCTCAATGGCCTATACATTGAATCCTTTGTTGGCTGCTTTGGTGCAATCTGGAAGTGATGGAATGTTTACCTTTACTAGGCAGTGCCTCTTGGAAGGAGCCCTCCACCTGGGCAGTGGAGAGCCATCTTCATCCACCATATCTATCGCTTTGCTTCCTGGCCGCCATGTGCCAAGCAGTTCTTGCTGTACCATGCTGCTGCCACGTGGTGCTATCTCGCCATGGGAGCCAGCTACAGGCAACAAGCAGCTGGGGACTGAAATCTTTCAAAATAGGAGGCAAAATAAATCCTTCTTCCTTCTGAGTTGATTATCTCAGTTGTTTCGACAGTGATGGAGCGCCGAGAAACTATATTTTGAGAAATACCAAAGGCCCAAAGTGTCATTTCAATGACATCTTAAAAAGACTAATTTTGTGATAATTCTTCCCTGATGAGGACTGCTTGGTTATTTGAACATCTAAAGTTACTTTGGGGAGTTCAGTGTTTTTGTTGGCCTAAGGAGATAGCTCAGTAAAATGCTTCCCTGGTAAGCACACAGTCCTGGGTCTAATCCCCGGTACAAATTATATATATGATTTACATGGGTGTAGATTTCTGGTAAGCTGCTTTCTGATTTGAGCAGTAAATTAATAAATAAACGCTTAGGTAAAACATCGGTATGTTCCAACTTAAAGGTGGAATGCTAGTCTGAAAAAGACAGATGAAAATTTCACATTCTGAAAAATAGCACTACTCAAAAATGTGTCAACCATTTTCTCTTGCATCAACAATAGACTGTTAAACAAAAGACATTATGAACTCTTAGACCTGTTATTTGTACAATTTACCTTTCTTTATTGGCTTAAAAAATCTGCTAGATAGCAATTGCCAGTCTGAAACTTAAATGCACATTTCAAATTTAATTATTTGTCAGAATTACTTTGCAAATGTGTTATTTTTGGAGCATTATCCAAAATCTTCCATCTAAAATACGTTTCTCTTAAAATTTATCTAATACAAAAGACAAGTATGGGTATATTTATAGAGTGGTGTTCTGACAGAAAGAAGATGAGAGACTCAGATGGATACATTAAAGAATAAACAATGGACAATAGTATGGATTTCCACCTAAAAAAGTCTTTTTAATTAATTAATTTGTTAATTAGTTTAATGTATTTGTTACAGGGTCTCACTACACAGCTCAGACGTATAGTGATCCTGCTATTCTCAGCCTCCCCTGTGCTGGGATTATAGTCTTATAGTCTACACCACAAGGCCCGGGTTCTGTTCCCAGCTCAACCTTCCCTGGGGGTGCAGCTGGCACAGCATATGGTGCAGGGGATCAAAGGCAGTCCCTGCGCTGTCTAAGCTTGCCTATGCAGGCTCTTTAGTCTGCTGAGCTACCTTGCTGGCCCCTAAAATTGTCTTTTTAAACAGGCTTAATATTTTTATTTTTGTTCACCTTTATACAAATAATTTTATCAGAGAGTTTATGTTATATTTGAGTATTTTCTCAAAGCAACAGCTGTGTCTGTACTGGCTCTTTGCACAAGTGACCCCAGACGTTTACAACTAAACCATCACATGTAAGGTGGCTCTCCACCTCTGGGCAGTACTTGAAGTAGAGTTCTGCCTCATCTCTTTGTGGCACAGAGTTTAAGGAGTCACAATGTTTTGGCGTTCAAGACTTGACAGTTTGGATTTCTTTTTCAGGAGAGAAAGTTCAGCTTTTGCTGAGTGATACGGTTGCTAACTGGCTCTTCTGTCTCTTGTCAACACTTAGACACGTTCTTTAGGCTGAATACCCAGGTAGAGGCTGGGTAAAGGGAATGTAAATTTCAAATACTGTACACTGCTACAGCTATAAAATCAACAAATATTTAAGTACGCAATGTGTTCCACCTGGGAAACTGTAGAAATATCTACTGAAGGAAAGATTTGGAGCATTGGACTATGTATACAACTGCTTCCTCTCAGTTCAAAGGGAAGAAATTTTTTCCTTTTTTCTTTCCTTACGAATATCGATTAGAAAATTTATCATGTGTACATCCTGTGCTCTGCATAACTACTACGAGGACAACAATATGCAATGTGACAATTACTGCAAATGCACTACTGCCGTGTTTTGAAACTATCATATTGTTATTTCTTATTAAAAGTAATAAAAAAAAAAACTTCCCCATCTGAGTTTCATAAAAAGTTCATGGAGAAATGTATTACATAGTACAGTTTTATGTGTTCAGATTCATGGAGAAATGTATGATGTAGCACAGTTCTATGATCCTAGATTCGGTGAAGTGTCGAGGTTAGTTTTGCTATCTTTTCTTCCCGCACAATCCTGATGGTGCACAGGGTTCCCTAATCTTTAGCCACGAATTATCTCATCCTTTGATGATGCATTCTGTGCTAACGGCGCAGGCGCAGGCGCAGGTCTGATGGCTTCCATTCCCTGAATGCTTCCAGTCATGACTTATGTTTTTTTTTTTTTTTTTTTTTTTTTTTTTTTTTTTTTTTTGTCTTTTTGAGACAGGGTCTCCCTGTGCAGTTCAGGCTAGCTTTGAGCTCACTTTTGTAGCCCAGGCTGGTCTCGAACTCGCACCGATCCTCCTGCCTCAGCCTCCCAAGTGCTGGGATTACAGGCGTGAGCCACCACGCCCAGCAATGACTTATGTTTTAATACTGGAAAATGAAATGCGCTTGCCATAAATACTTGTAATCTAAATTTTAAAAAAGGAGATTTGGATCAGGAGATCGCCAACGCAGAGGTCTCAGAATTAATTTGCGGTCTTATTATTTAAAACCAAATAGTTTATGTCTTTCATTATTGACCAAATACACCATTAATACTGAGACATTAAAGAAATCACTACGTGCTCTATTCACTTAAAATGCCCACGAAGTTAGTAACGAAGACCGCAGGGCACAGAATCAGGCAGCTGCTGTAGCTAGAAGGCAGACTGAAAGCAAAGAGGACGTGAAGCTGGCATCGCAGTCTCAGGAAGTACGGAAAGTAAGTGTACACAAACACACACGCACATACATGCACACACACACACACGCACGCACACACACACGCACGCAACACACATGCACGCACACATGCACGCACACACGCACACACACACGCACACACACTATCTAGTTTCTGACAGTCTGTAGAGATGCAAATAAGCTAAGAGAACTGCTGGTTTATGTTTGTTTGTTGCGGTACTTCGAGCGCCGGACCTCACGCTTGGCAGGCCAGTACTTATTCTACTGAGCTATCTGCCCAGCCCGAGAGCTACAGACTTAGAACCTCATCTCAGTAACTTCTCTCTCGCCGCTGGAATAAAATACCTGACACCCCAAAGTTAAAGAAGGAAAGGTTTACGTAGCTCACAGTAGGTGGAAGTTTCAGTCCACAATCCGCGGGCTCCAAGGAGGCGCGGCTCACGACACCAGGCACCAGGTCGCAGGAGAGCAGCGAAAGCCAAGAGGCAGGAGCCGCGGCGGGGGCAGGGCGCCTTCGCTCCCTAGGTGCGTTCAGGCTCCTGCCCCACCCGGAGATACCAGGGCCGGATCCACGAGTTCATCCCGGGCTCTACAAGCTGCCTTCGCGGCTGGCTGCCCGAGGCTCTGCGAGGGTGGCTAGGCGCGAACCCTCGCAAACACTGGCTAGCAGCTTGGGGGAAGGGATCGTTTGCGCTGAACATGAGAGCGAGCCTCAGAAACAGAAAGTAGATGTGAATTTATTGACTTAAAATATTGGCTATGTTGTCGCGCCTATCTCTGCTTGCCCATGCATATGTATTTATCCATTCGTATCTACATCATGCTATTGATTATGTTATTTTAAACATCTTCCAAATACAAGCTACAAGGGGGCCAGCAAGATGGCTCAGTGGTCTAAAGCACCTGCTTAGGCAAGCTTAGGCAGCTGCAGGGACTGCAGTTCGATACCCGGCACCACATGCTGCGCCAGGCCCACCCCCAGGGCAGGCTGAGCCGGCCATAACATAAATAAATAAAGTTTAAGAAAATTTTTTAAAAAACTACAAAGATATCTTGCTTTGTGCAGATATTATCTTAGCACTGAAGAATTTCTAGGGAAATCTCGCCTAGGTAGGTTAACAGTGGTTACCTGGGTACATTGACTTACTTTTTAATGATTTTATTCTTTCTTTCTTTCCTTACTACAGGGTCTCACTATGCACCTCATACTCACAGTGATCCTCTTGTCCCATCCCCCCACCCCCTTGGCACTAGAATTACAGCTGTGGGCCACCACACATAGGCCCTAGGGCCCGTGTACCATGCAGTCTGGGGATCAAACCCAGGTCCTTGCACTTGCCAGGAAGGCCCTTAGACTGCCCATCTATCTGCCCAGCCCCAGGATTTTCACTATTACAGAGTGGTTTATCAAACACTTCATGCCTCAGAAAACAGCCCTTTACTATCTTAGAGTTTTGCACATATGCAGCACCGTACAATATGCAGACAGGCTCTTCTGGAAAGATCTAAAGACTGAACACAAAGCCGGCTTCCATCTTCACTTGGAGACAGTGGGCATCTAAGCTCTTGCTCCGCGGTGGGCAGGCTCTGCTTCCTCGTGGCTGCAGGACCGAGGGCCTCCTGCTCTGTGTGCAGCGCTAGTGGTGGTACTGGGCCCCCTGAAGGCTGCTCTCTGCTTCCTTGCAGGTCTCTGCCTCCACCAGATGAACATACTGATCTGGTTTAAAGAGCTCTGGTGCTTTGAGCATACCCACCAAGAAGATCTTTCTTGAGTGGGCTTTTTCTGTCACTCAGGTGTAGCAACTAGAATATGGTAAAAGGATAAGATGAACTTGTTAAAAATTAGTGTACTGACTCAAAAATCACAAGGACAGAGAAAGTTTAAGGAGCATTATTGTATCAGGGAAATCATGATTACACGCTGGCAGATGGTGTAGAAGTCCTTATTTCATTATCCAAACTGGAGCGTTGCTTGCCACACGCATGCTTACATAGTCGCTGGCCGTCAGCGGCAGCGCAGAGCTTCAGGAGAGGACTGGGTGCTCGGCCATGGAATGAGGACAGAAATTCACTGATCAGGAGAGAAGATACATTAAAAAAAAAAATCAACACATGTAGGGGTGGAGGTGGCATCTGAGATAAGGAAAATGGTAGTGCAGGACTGTAGAAGCAGAGGAAGGACGCTTCCTCCGAGTGGATCTCAGGCACCGGCCGCTGAGCCCGAGGATACGCGTTCTTAGGAGGAATAGCTACAGATCACGCTGCCTGGCCATGTTGGATCACATAGAATCAAATAATAATAACGTATTTCTCTTAGATCTCATGAAAATTAAATTAATCATGAAATCTGCTCTGTGCCTGTATGGATAGTTCTTGAAAATATTGGGACAGATTTTGTTTCTTTAAAAATTTATATTTTATAAAGAAACAGAATTACACACCTGTCTTAGGGTTTGATGGAATAAAGAAAAAAAAAAAAAAACCAAGAGCCTCAGAGCTCCTTTTTTTACACTTGATTATGTGTAAAAAATTCGGTTTCATTTGCTTTTGTGCACCTCCATCTTATATAACCTGACTTTCTAAAATTAAACTCGGATTCCAAACTATGAGACTCTGCACAACACCTCTCTCCCTCTCCCTCTATCCCTCTCTCTCTGTCTGTCTTTCTCTTTTTCACTGTCTCCATGTCTGTCTCACTGTCTTTCTCTT
>PVJA010044349.1:0-16176 GCA_004027025.1 Myocastor coypus | reverse complement strand
TGGGCCACCAGTGAAGCTTGTGATGTTGGAGGCTATTGAATCTAAGCCTCCTAAAGCTCATCTCACCAATCTAGCTCTGCGTTTCATGCATTTTAATTACGCATTTTTTTTTTCTTGCTGGGTGGTCAAGGGCAAGTTGAAGCAAGACCTGTATAACAAAACATTCATTTTTTTTTTTTTTTGTATCTTCCAGGAAGACCCCTGTTTTAAATATAAATGTAACAGGTGTTGGTGAGAGGCAAGAAGTGGTGTTTTCTTTACAGGCTGGGTCAGCGGAAGAGGTCTTCATATTAGGGCTCTCTAGAGGGAAATAATTAATAGAAAACATAGGGATAATTACACAAGGAGACTTACTGAGAAGACTCACAGGGTGCAAGGGGGCAGAGGCTCCCAGAGCTGTGTGAATCAAGTGAAGGAGAAAGGGTCCAGGTGCTGCTCAGTGTAAGCAGAGGAAAGCTGGAGCCCAAGAGCTAACAAACTGCAGCATCAGTCTGACCTCGAAGGCCTGGAGGCTCAGGGGAGCACCTCAGATGCTCATCTTGGAAGGCAGAAGAGACTGCAGATTCTAGTCCAAAAGGGAGGGAAAAGACCTTGGAACTTTTTGCTTTCCTTTTGTATTTCCTCCAGGCTCCATTTGTTGGACTACATGTCAGTCATCCTCAGACACCTCCCAGAACTGCTCTTCCCTCAAATGCTTTCTCTTAATTCATTCAGGATCTCAGGTTGTGGCAGGCCTTGAGGCTACAAGAGTTTCTGTTTGTTCCAAGGAAAGCTAGCTCAGAGGAAGACACTGAATATAAAAGATGAAGAGGGTACACTGCTGCAGCAGGTGCTAATGCCTATGAAAGAGACAGACTTGAGGTCATGGATACAGGTGATTATTAAAAAGCAAAGACAAACACTTAGATACCATCTCACCCCAGAAAGAATGGCTACTATAAAGGAATCAACCAACAACAAATGTTGGAGAGGCTGTGGGTAAAAAGGAACACTTCTCCTCTGCTGATGGGAATGCAGAATGGTCCAACCATTATGGAAAACAATGTGGAGACTCCTTAAAAAACTAGAGCTGGAAATCCCACTCAATCCAGCTATCCCCCTACTGGGATTTTTTTCCAGAAGAGCTGAAAACATATCATAGTGATATCTGTGCACTGCAATTTCTGATAGCCAAATCCTGGAAACAACCAAAATTCCCATCATCTGAAGAATGGTTGAAAAAGATATGGTATTTTCATAAAATGGAATATTACTCAGCTATAAGGAATGATCAACTAGAAGACTTCATATATAAATGGATGTATCTTGAATGTATACTCATAAGTGAAATAAACCAGACCCACATATAAAAATACCATATAGTCTCCCTAGTGTAAGGACTCAAAAGAAGAAATAAGTAAATAGGTCCAGTGAGATGGCTCAGCAGTCTAAAGCACCTGCTTAGGAAAGCTTAGGCAACTGCAGGGACTGCAGTTCCATCCCCAGTACCACATGCCACACCAGCTCCTCCAGAAGGGCAGGCTGAGCCAGCCATGATACAACAAAAAAGTAAATAAATAAATTTTGGGCAGTACCAGGAACAACAGGAATCAATCTCAGGACCTTGCATTTTCTGCATTCTCAATCCATATAACTTTTTTTTAAAAAGAGTGACAAGTACAAAACGCATTTGGAAGAGTTAAAAAATTAATGTTTATTGAAAGTGTTAATGTTTAATTGTTTGATCAGTCTTACATACCTATGTCTGTTGATCTATACTGATTTGATGAAGAAAATATGTAATGTGACCATTGTTAAATTTTTCTTGTTTTGAAATTCTATCCTATATGTTAAGCCGGGCGTGGTGGCTCACGCTTGTAATCCCAGCACTTGGGAGGCTGAGGCAGGAGGATCGTTGTGAGTTCGAGACCAGCCTGGGCTACAAAAGTGAGCTCAAGGCCAGCCTGAACTGCATAGCGAGACCCTGTCTCAAAAAGACAAAAAGAAAAAAAAAAGAAATTCTATCCTATATGTACTCTTACTTGTTACTGTTTTTTGCTATCTTTGTTTCTGCTATTTTTACTCTTTAAAATAAAATTTTTAAAAATAAAATAAAATACTGTGAAGCCAAAAAAAAAAAAAAAAGAAAAGAAAAGAAAGAGCTGGGTGTCAGTAAGGGTACAGTGTTTGCCTAGCATGCATGAAGCCTTGGGTTGGACTCCTAGTGGGGGGAGGGAGGGAGTAAGAGAGGGAGGGAGAGTCTCACAGTGTCAGATTGTTTTAGTTACTTTTCTCTCGTTGCTGGGACAAATACCTGACACCCAAAATGAAGGAAGGAAAGGTTTATTTAGTTCACAGTTACTGGAGGTTTTAGTCCATACTCGGCTGGCTCCAAGGCAGAGAGGCATATGCCAGAGGGCAACAGTTCATGACGGCGGGACAACAACAATGGCGACAGAGGCAACCGACCAACCAGGGCAGCAGAGCAACAGCCTGAGTCTGTCTCTCTGTCTCTCTTTTTAAATTACATCAGGCTCTCTGCCTTAGCCTATCCGCCTTAGGCTACACCCATAATCCTAGAAGTACTTAAAACACATAATCCCAGGGATCATGGATCAAGTCTCACACTCTAGATCAGTACTAAAATACATAATCCCAGTGACGCATGAGTCAAGTCTCAATCTATAGACGTTACCACCACATGACTGCATGAGGCTTTAGGTGGACAACTAGACATAAACCATAACACAGATGCAGCTGGGCTGGGAACAGCGGGACCAAGGAGGAATCCCTGAGAAGGGCAAGGGGTCCCCAAGGCTGGAAGGAGTAAGATCCTTGCTGCCTTTGAGGTCCTCTAGCAGCCGCTGCGGCCACTCTCGGGCTGGCCGCAAGGTAGTGCCCTGTGGCCGCCAACGCCCCCGCCGGATCCGGGTCCTAAAGTCTAGGATTTGGCCTCGAAGCACCGCTAACCAGGGTCTCTCAACCTCCAAGCCTTTTCGGTAGAACTCGGGAAAGGAAGCGAAGTGGGCGCAGGAAAACCAAGATCCGGGGATTCTGAGCTCGGGGAGCGGTTTCCTCACCGTCCCTGGTCGCAGAAGGTGAGGCCGGCCCCCGCCCGGCACAACCCTGGGTCTCAGGTTTTCTTCCGAGAGCCTCTTACGCGGTGATTTCGTGCCCGGCTCCGGGGAGGGCGAGCACCTGGCCACAGCGCTCCGAGCGCTCAATTTTGGCTTGCGCCGCCTGGGATGCCGCGGATCCTTGGGTCCCGGGGCCGAAGTGAGGCTCCTGATGGGACTGGCGGGCACAGCGCACTGCGGGACGCGGGCGCCTGGCCTGATGCCTGGGGCAGGGGCGGCCGGGATGGGGCTGCGGCGGGGATTCGGGCGCACCCTGGCGGCCTCTCCAGGACCTCGCTGGGCGGGGCGGATTTCGCCTGCGGCTGTGCCAGGAATCCGGGTCCCGAGGCAGAACCCAAAGTCCGGGCCAGCCCCGCAGGGCGGCAGGGGCCTTGCGCTTCCACACTCTGCGCAGATCTGCTTTCTGCCGGAGTGAAGAGATATGGGCTCGGGTACAAATAGAACACCATAGTGGACTGGGCTACCTGCGTTGGTCAGCTCTCCTCTCGGTAGGACTAAACACTTGACAACCTTAACGTGAAGGAGGAGAGGTTTATCTGGACTCACGGTTCAGTCCAGCCCGCTGGGTCGTGGAGGTGGAGGGACCTGAAGGGGACGGCTGCCCAACCCAGGCAGCAGGAAGCAGAGAGAGAAAGGAGTGGCTGGGGGTGAGAACATGGCATTCTAGCTCACGCTGGGAGTCCCCGCCTCCAACCAGACTCCACTTCCTAAGAGTTGGTTCAGCCGTTGAATTTCTGAATGGATAACTGCAGGATGACTACAAGGCCCCTATGATCCAATCCTCTTTCACATGAGACTTTTGGGAGGGGGGCATTTAGTTTATACTATGATACTACATTGACCTGTGTAAGAACAGTGTGGGGGCTGAGGATGTAGCTCAGTGATAGGGAGCAGAGTAGGGGGGGGGGCTCCTGTGTTCAAAGTCTAGCAGGAGATAAAACCACCCACCCAAACAAATAGGATGGTTTAGTGGGAAAACAAAGTAACATGTAGCTGTTAATTTTAGGATCCATTTCTGACACTTTTTTTGGAGACAGGGTCTTGCTATGCATTTATGCAATCCAGGCTGGCCTTGCACTCACTTTGTAGCCCAGGCTGGCCTTGAACTCACAATGATGCTCCTGGCTCAGCCTCTGGAATGCTGGGATTGCAGGCGTGTGCCACCACTCCTGGACTCGGTTGCTGGCTCAGCACGTCCCGGTGCTGGTGAGGCCAGCACTGCATGCAGGACTAAGGATTGAACCCTGGTCCCTGCAGTTGCCACAGCAGGTGCTTAGCCCACTGAACTATCTTGCCAGTCCTCTGACACTTTTTGTTAAAGAATATATGAGTCTTGGTTTGATAGTGATGATAAATATAACCAGCCAAAACCACCATTGCCTGCTACTGAGGAGGCTGAGGCAAGAGTTTGAAGTCTTGGAGTCTAGGAGTTTGAAGCCAGTTATTGGAGTGAAGCAAAAAAGTTCAAAGGAAAAGAGAGAGGTGAGAGCTGGGTTTAGTAATGAGGCTGGTGTCACCTGGTAGAGGCTGTGCCCATGTCCACTGGAGAGGATGAGGGGAACAGGTATTGACTAACCTGTGTTTCATTGACACTAGGACCCTCCCTGACTGCCACATAAAAAATAAAGCTCCTCATTTCTCATTGGCCTGCACTGAACATGTGCTAGAGACTTCTTTCTTTGAGTCTTACTTGGGCTGACTGACTGTCTTTTTCTAACATTTTCTCTGTTGCACCCTGCTGACTCCTTTGGCAGAGTTTCTACAGAAATTATCAAGTAGCAACCAAAAAGGGAAATAATAGATAGATAGATAGATAGATAGATAGATAGATAGATAGATAGGGTCATCTCTTAAAAATTTTACTCAATGTCTCAGAATACATTTTAACAGGCATATTTCAAGCATTCAGTGTTTGTAAAGTTTTTAACACAAAATTTGGCCCCCATAGTAATTGTTTGATAAAAGGAGGTTCTGTAGAAACAAGCTGCTGGACTTAGAAGGGGATTAGTAATCAAACTGGTCAACTTGGGGCCTGGCGGGATGGCTCAGTGGTCTAAAGCCCCTGCTTGGGAAAGCTTGGGTGGCTTTAGGGACCGCGGTTCGATCCCCGGCACCACATGCTGCGCTGGCCCTGCCCTCGGGGCGGGCTGAGCCGGCCATAAAAAAAAAAAAAAAAAAAAAAAAAAAAAAAAAAAAGTTTTAAAAAAAAAAAAAAAAAAAAAAAAAAAAAAAAACTGGTCAACTTTCCTGTTCTGGGGACAAAATGCCATACACCTACACCCTAAAATAGGAAAGTTTCATTTAGCTCACAGTCTCAGAAACTGTAGTCCACGGTCTGCAAGACAGAGGTGGTAGGACAAAAGGGTGAGGTGGATCAAAGCTGATTATATCATGGTGGCTTGGAGGCAGAGCACAGGGGAAGAGCTCAGTGTAAAAGACACTTTCTGCAGGCCGAGAGTGACCCACATTCTACAATTGGAGCCCCCTCCTGAGAGCACCTTCAGCTATCAGTGCCTTAATGAATTGGTAAGTGTGGCATCCCTCTGATTCGATCACTTCTCCAGAGGTCTCTTAATGCAGTCAAGTTGATGGTATTCACTGGCGCCATTATCAGTGCTTTCACTGGTTATGTTAGCTGTGTCCAAAGTGGTTTGAGAGTTAATGAAATGAGACTGCAGCCTACGGGTTTTCTGGCTATGTGTTGAGACCATTGAATGGGATGGATGGGTGCAGAGCCTGGAGACTCATCCTAATGTGCTCTTCGCCCCGTGGAATAGGCCAGTTGGTGACATACAGGTTGGCTGGGACACTGCAGTCAGAGCTCAGCCCTCGTCCTTTGCTTCCTGCCGACCATTCCTCCACTGTGTTCCCTGGATTTCACCACGGGACTCACAAAGTGTGGTGTTTCTCTCTTGGTGAAGCTCTGGGGCCTGAGCTGGGATCTGAGAAGGTGATAAGGTAAGTTTTCCATTGTAGTCTTAAAATAATTCCCTTTCAAGATTCAACGATGTCAAGTAGAGAATGAGCAAAAACATTGATTCCATTGGATTTAACAGCATTGATAGATATTTTGAAATATTTGCTTCAGATTTCTGCTTCTCTGGGAAATAATGCACTATAGATATAGTGAAAGTCCCCAACTTTAACACCCTTCCCTTCCACCCTTATGCACAAGGGAAGCCACTAATAGAATCTGTGATTGATATACATTTAGAAGCCAATAGAGGAGCTGGGGAGATAGCTCTGAGGCACAAGTGCCTGCTGGGCAAGTGCAAGGTCGTGAGTTTGAACCCCGGTCCCAAAAAAAAAAAAAAAAAAAAGAAGCCAATAGAAATTGATAACCTTTTCACAAAGGTCATCATGCCATACATGTGCCTGTTCACAGGTGCTTCTTGATGAGGCTCCAAGCTCCTTTATTTGCATGGGTATCTGTATCCAAAAATCAACAAAGAAAGACAATAGGGAGGGGTGTGGGGAGTGACCAAGCCAGTGGCTGTTGTCACAGCAACAGTCTTGCTTACTTTTTTCATTGCCGTGACAAAAACACCTACCGTCTAAAGGTAAAGGAGGAAAGGTTCGTTTTGGTTCACAGTTTGTAGAGGCCTCAGTCTGTAATTAGCTCATTCTAAGAGGGCAGGGTGGCATGGCAGAGGGGCATTGCAGAAGAGAAACAGTCCATGGTGGGCCTCAAGCGAGTGAAGAAGCAGCAAAGCAGGGAGGGACAAGTGTGTAGCACCCCTCTTTTTGTCCCTTATACTCATTGTTTGTTCCCATTCATGGTGAGGTACCTGGAACCCTCGTCACCTGCTCTAGAGTCTGCCACCCCTGAGAAGCCTCAGCTCTGACCACACGAGGCTTTCTGGGTACATCTAGACACACACTGCAACAGCAAGGAATTTTTTTTTCCATGTTTTTTGCCCTTTTACTGCAAATACAAATGGTAAGGATATTGGGGGGGGGGGTTGTAGAATCAGGAGGTGAGGGGATATTCATAGAAGACTAAATTTTTGCTCTGGATGGAATAAACCTTACAAAGTTTAGAGGAATGTATTCCTATAAATAGGTGTGTGTGTGTGTGTGTGTGTGTGTGTTACTGGGAATTGAACCCAGAACATTTATTCTGAGTTACAACCTAGGCTTTTTAAATTTTATTTTATTTTTTTTTTTTAAATTTAGATACAGGGTCTCAGTATGTCACTAAATTGCCCATCTGCCCTCAAACTTGGAACTCCTCTGCTTCAACCTCCCAGAGTGCTGGCATTACAGGTGCACACCATCACACCTGCCTCTTCATTTAGGTTTTAAAGGGACCACTATGGTTACTGTGTTGAGAAGAGACCCTAGCAGAGCTAGGAGATTTCTCTAGCAACTTCTGCTGGGTGTGAACTAACCTGTGCCCACACCAGGTGACAGACTGCTCCTAAACATGCACTGCAGAGCCTTTGTGCTTTGTTATGGTTTGTGTATAGGTGTCCCCCCAAAGCCTCCTGCAGTCATGGGGCAGCTTCTGGAATTTATAATTGATTATTGTAGAAATGGGTCCTGCACCTCCCCTGTGGCAGGTGATTTGCACTTCAGTGTAACGTAGGAAGAGAAGTTAGCTGCTTGAGTTGCTGCTAGCTCTCCCAGTGCTCTCTTGCTCTCAGCCTGCAGCCATGGAAGGTTGCCCTCTGCCATGTGCCACTCAGCCTTAGAGCCAGCTGAATATGGACTGAAACCTCCAGTAACTGTGAGCTAAATGAACCTTTCCTTCCCTCATTTTGAGTGTTGCGTGTTTGTCCCAGCAACAAGAGAAGAGTAACTAAGACATGCTTGTTCCTTTCGCCTGCGGTGCTGTTCTCTTAGGTGTTTGTCCCTTTTCAGGCCTCTGTGGCACCTCAGCAGGAAAGCTGTGCTTGATCAGCATGTATAAAATATCAGTGCCTGTCTTAGATACTTTTCTCATTGTTGAGACAAAATACCCACCACCCAGGGTTATAGAAGGAAAGGTTTGAGCCCACAGTTTGTAGTGGTTTCAGCCCCTAGACAGTTGGCTGGGAGGGGAGGGCAGCAGAACAGATAGGTATGGCAGAGAAGTCCATGGGAGGGCAGGCAGAAGGCAGCCTGCAGCAGGCCACAGCCTCATCAGGGAAGCCTCCCTTTCCCTGTTATTCCATCCAAGTTACAAGCTTTTTGGGAAGTCTCACCAACGCCGGGGTGGGCCTTCCCATTGTCCATGCCCAGAACTATCTCAAGCCAATCAGTGGGCTAATTTAGTGCCAAATGCCCTTAATCCCAATATCACATGCCCTAGATCCAGCCAGCTGCAGGAAGCCCCATCAATGAGCCCCTGAGGCTTTGTGGGGACATCTGGATAGAAACAATGGTGATATATACCCTCTATTTCATTTTACACTAGGAGACTCAGGGGCCACCATGATGGGACAAAAGGCTGGACAATAAAATGAACCCCTTGAGTATAGTAAACTGTGCATACTCTACGCATGCCATGTATCCTTGTGCTCTTTTCAGCAGCCCCATCTTGAGTCTCTGATAAAACCACAAAAGCAGGGTGTTCGCATAAGGTGCTGGAATTGTTGCCATGGCAAAGTCTAAATAAGTCCTCCAGTTATGCTTGCTAATCTTAGTGGACTGTAGACCACTAACTTGACCGGCTGGTAAGTAGCAGCTGTACCCACCACTACGATGAGCAGGAGCTTTTGGGGGAAACTGTGTGGCAGCTCAAAGCTGACCTTTGACCCCTAGGCAGGGGCTACCCGTGGTTCATGAAGATGAAATGCAGTGAGCGTGGTGAGATCTCAGAGAAGTGGCACTACATCCCAGCATGGACAGTACTAGAGCGAGGCCAACGTTGAGCTTCCACAGTCCAGAAGAGCAAACTGTAGGTCTAGGAAAACTCCATTGAGATTTTGATTGGCACCACTGAGTCTTACAATGCTGAAGACAAGGGGAGAAATGGCCTTTGGTTTTCAGACCTAGGCTGGGGCGCTGATGAGGGCGTGGAGTCAGGGGCGGTCTTCACTGCCAAAGAATTTGCAGAAGGACTGGAGTGACTGGTGAAAAGGCTCGGAGTCTGGGAATCTACAAGGCCATCCACTCATTAGTGGTGTGCTCTTCCTACACAGCTCCCCTTAACTGAGAGGGGAAGCAGCCCCTGCAGAGGCACCGGCAGCAGCTGGACCCCCATCTCTTACCTCTTGGCAGCTGTGCATTCTGCACTTTGTCACAGTTCTTCCACCCCAGCAATAAACTCCTATTTGTGTTTAGATGAAGGAGAAGCCTGGGAGGTGCCACTCTTCGCACAGATAAGAACTGGTCCTGGCCGGGCGTGGTGGCGCACGCCTGTAATCCCAGCACTCGGGAGGCTGAGGCAGGAGGATCAGTGCGAGTTCGAGACCAGCCTGGGCTACAAAAGTGAGCTCAGGACTAGCCTCAACTACATAGCCAGACCCTGTCTCAAAAAGACAAAAAAAAAAAAAAAAAAAAAAAAAAAAAAAAAAAAAAAAAAAAAAAAAAAAAAAAAAAAAGAAAAGAACTGGTCCTGGAGGTCTTGGCTTTCTGGCACAGTTTAAAGTCCCTGCTGCTGATCTGATTTGGAAAATATGCAGGGACACAGTTTCTAAGGCTCTCCAGACCATATAGAAAAGGCAGGTCAACTGAGAGGATGGAAGCCAGTGCCTAACAGGACAGTGAAATGCACCATGAGCCAAGCAATTTGGAACCAAAACATGGCACTTGCCAGCTTGACTGATGGTCAGCAAGTCTCTGCTGATGGGAGTTATCAGGTCACCTGTCACTTGCTGCGACAGGGTTCCCCTGCACCTAGCAGGAGTGTCGGTAAGAAAGTGCTTCCAGTGCTACATCAGCCTCTGTGCTCCCAGGAGTTCTGCCTTCAGATCCTGGTTCATCCCCGTGGCTATGCTCACTATTTTTCTGCCCCTAGACTGCACTTTTCAGTTTTGAGGACAGCAGCCACAACCTGCCCAAAGTCCCCGCAAAGCAGACAAGATTGCTCAGTGCACTGCGAGGAATGGACATTTATCTTTCACTCTTGTCACCCCATCATTTGGGAAACCAGTTACTCCAGTATCCTGCAGAAGCCTGGTATTCATTGGAAGAAACATGTAGTATCCCTATCTCCCACTGCCTGAGAGCAGGAATGGGGCTCTCCACTTTCAGGCTGTCTGTGGGACTCAAAAAGATGGATCTTTTGGTTTCAGGCAAAGCTGGAGTTGTCAAGAGTAGTGAAGAGGTACCTTCCTTGTAACTTTTCCAGGGTGGCAACCACTTTATGTCCTCCAGGTCACTTTATTTTATTAGGGAAGGATCTACAGTATGTTCAGGATCTCACTACTAGATCAGACTTATAGTGATCTGCCTGTTTACAGCCTCCCAAGAGCTGGGATTATAGGTGCTCAACACCACACCTAGTCTCAGTTGCAGTTTCATAACGCCCCGGGGGCTGGGCCACATGGCAGGCCCAGGGTCTGCTTGCAGGCACTTTAATCCGCTGAGCTATTTGAATGGCCCTTTTTTAGGTCTCTTGAATTTCCTGATCCTTGACTCTAGTCTCCCAGAGTTCGTCTCCTGCCCACTGAGGCCAGTCCACCGCCTTGACTAGAAATAAGTAACACAGCAAACACTGAGCTGGGGGAGCAGCCTTTCCTGTGTGTGCTAAGTTCAAGAAATCAAACACTAGAGAACTCAAGATTTCTTTATATTTAAATTACTCTGCCTCTTTCAAGATGTAGAGGGAAAGAACAAATGTGGAGAAGATGGTCAATAAATAAAAGATTCAGTGAAAGTCAATACCCATTTAATATAGAATCAAACTCTTAGCAAACTAGGCATAAAAAGGAACTATCCTCACCTCACAAAGGCTATCTACAGAAAATCTAGAACAAGTGCCATGTCTAATAAGTAATGAAATAGTTATTAAAGGTTTATCAGTGTCAGAGGGAGAAGAGGATGCCCTCAGCCACCACTTCTGTTCACTGCGCTGGAGATCCCACCAGTATGGTAAGACAATAAAAAGAAATTCAGGGGAAAGGGTACAAAAAGAAAAAACAACTCAGTTTTTCATGGGTTATGATTTTCTATTTAGCAGGTCCAAAAGAATTAACAGGTACTGGATTTAAGATCAACATCCAAAAATCAAATGTATTTTGATATACTACTAACAAAATATAAATCAAGAAAAGATAACAGTGATAGTAGCAACCAAAAAATAACCCCTTAAAGTAATTAAGAAGAGATCTTCCTATCAAATCTACAAAGAGGCTCATGACCTTCATGGAGAAAACAGTTAATCTTCACTGAAAATTATTAAAGTGTTCATAAATGAAGACCTGTATATTGATGGATAGTAAGACTTAATATACTATTGTAAAGAATGTGTTACAACTTCTTTAATTGAAATCTCATATTCTTTAGTGAAATTCAAGTTGATTCTGAAAATTAAGACATAGGTGACTATCCCTACAAGAAAACAAAATTTATTTATAAAGCATTGACGACTAAACCAGTATGGTATTAGCTCTGGATATGCACATAGCCCAGTAGAATAAGAGATAAACAGATATAAACAGCTCCACTTATATGTGAAAATTGATTAATGGCAGATGGTATCACAGATCAGTAGGCTAATTATCTCATTAATAAATGAGATAATTCTACTGAGCTATCTCCCCAGCCCCTGTCATACACTTGTTGAGATGACCACAAAGGATTTAGTTGCAAGCACCACATTAAGACCAAGCCCTATGGGGCTGGTGAAATAGCTCAGTGGTCTAAAGCACCTGCTTAGGCAAGCTTAGGCAACTGCAAGGACTGCAGTTAGATCCCCAGCACCATGTGATGCTCCAACCCCTCCAGCCATATGCTCCTGAGCCAGCCATAATATAAATAAATAAAGTTAAAAAAAGACCAAGTCCTAAGTAGAAAAAAGACCAGAGAACAGTCTCTCTCCCCAGCTTACAAAAAGATGTTAAACCCTTTGACATTGTTCAATTAGATAGGGAAGGAGTGGTGGAGGTAGGGTGGGGAAAAGGACCCTGCCTCACTGAATGAGTTTTGGGGCAAAATCTATTTTATCATACCCAATGAATTTAGTTGAGCCACAGACAGAGACTTCTGCCTTTTCAGATCAGAGACATTTTGCTGCACCACAGGTTGAAACTTTTTCCTAACATTGGAGTCACTCATGCTCACGCTTTCTAGCGCATACTCTTTGCCACACGGGCGGGGAGCCTATGGTGAGTTTTCAGCATATCTACCCTGTTACTGAACTTTGAGCCCCCCAACAACCTGAAACAAATTACATGTATCATAAAGCTTTAAGACCCTAAGGGAATTAAAGCAAGCTGCCATGACCCACAATCCCACAGCCCATAGCTGTGAAAAACAGGAGGATCACTACAAGTCTGATCTGTGTAATGAGACCCTGTAGAATCTGTACTAAGTACATGAAAGAAAGAAAGAAAGAAAGAAAGTCACAAGGGCTTGGAGGGAGCTTCCTTTAATAGGTGAGACATCCCTTGATTTGACTTCCATTTGTAAGACTCCTGATGAAACTTTTCAAAATGTTGTGCGTGCCTGTTACAGGCTAGTGGAAGATGATAGGCAATACAGAGGTTAGCAAGCTAATAGTTTAACAGCTAGCCTTTAAAAATGCAAACAATGGTCTGAGGAGGCTTTGAGAGACCACACAAAATGGGTTATACTGACTGAGATGATTGGGGTTTGTGCAGACCCTGGCCCCTCCTGTGTACCGGGGCTGGCTTGGCTGCAGCTATCCCTGAGGTTATTCATCCACAGACTAGAGAAAGGGAAGGGAACACAATTGCTTCTTTCAGCTGTAGAAGCAGAGGACATTTTGTCTGAAATTGTTCTGTGGCTCCTGTCAGGGTAGCACAGCCATTATCAGCCCCTCTAACAAAACCTGGTGTCTGTACAAGGGATAGATGGGGGTATTATTGGGCAAATGAGTGTAGATCTAAAAGGGGCTGGGAGTTCGATCCCCAGGCCTGCCATACCAGCCCCACCCCTGGGGGTGCCCTGAGACGGCAATTGAGACTGGGTGTGATAGTGTTTGCCTATAATCCCAGCTCTTGGGAGGCTGTAAACAGGTGCATCACTATGAGTCCAATCTAGTAGTGAGACCTTGAACACCTGTAGACCCTGCCCTAAAATACAAAATCAATCAATCAATCAATCTTATGTGAAACGCTGACCTATTTTGGGAAATGTCCAGCAGGCCCTGCTCTGGCCCTGCCTAACAGTTTGGATGCTGTCCATAATTCCTCCCCAGTCCTACCCTCCAGCACCACCCTGGCGAGTGACAAAAGACAACAGAACCTTAGACCTCAGTGCCTCCTCCAGATTCATACTAATTCCTGCAGTGAAATCCCATGTTAGTCTTATTGGAGTTTATGGGCCTTTACCTCATGTAACAGTGGGTCTCCTGGTAGGCCACAGCATTCTCACTTTAAAAGGTCTCTATGTTACTTGGCGTCATCAGTACTGAAGATACAGGGGAAAGCAAGGTTATGGGTGAATCAAGTCATATCAGACTCTTACATTACTCAATTGGGCATTATTCCCTTGACAGAAATTGGAAAAAAATCTATAAATATGAAAAGGGTATCCAAAGGTTTCGGGTCCTCTGATATGTATTGAGTTCAATAGATTGAACAAGATTGTCCTGAGATGGAATTGATTATTGAAGGAGAAGTATTTAGAGGGCTTTTAGACATGGATGTGGATGCTTCAGTTATTGCCCTTTGCTACTGACTATGGCATAGCCTCTGGAGGTGGCAACTACAGATCTACAGGGAAGAGCTCCCTCGTAGAAGTGCTACATGGTTAACTTGGAAGGAAGTAGAAGGCCATTCTGCACATTTTCCACTTCATGTCCTCCCCGATATATCTGGCAGTCTATGGGGCTGTGATGCATTATGGGGGCATTTTTTGCTTAGTCCAAACTCTTTGGTGACTCATCAGCAAAGATGCTGTGACGAGGTCTCCTTCTCACTCAAGGGCTTGGTCAAAACAATCAAGGAAGGGAAGAACTTCTTCTACTTATTTCTGTTTGGATATAGACTATTGCCTTTCCAGTTTTAGGAGTCTCGAGCTCTTCTCTGACTCCACAAGTGGTGTTCCTGGTACTTGGATATCTGATGACCATGTTTGGGTTGATCAATGGCCCCTCACTCAGGGGAAGCATACAGCACTTCATACATTGATTAATGAACAGATAATGGCAGGGTACCTAGAATCCTCCAACAATCCTTGGAATACTCCAATTTTTATAAATAGAAAAGAAGTCAGGAAAGTGTAGATTGCTACAGGACTTGCAGGCTGTAAACCACACGATGGAATATATGGAAGCACTGTATTTAGGACAGAGTCTATAGGGTCTACAATGTCTCACTACATAGATCAGACTCATAGTGATTCTCCTGTTTTCTGCCTCCCAAGCACTGGAAAAGACAGCTTTTTAATATCCCTCTCCATCCTCAAGATAAAAAGCATTGTGCCTTTAGTTTACCCTCTGTTAATGATGAGGCCCTTATATGTCATTTCCAATGGTGTTGTCTGCCACAGGGAATGGTAAATAGTCTGACCCTACACCAAGAGTTTGTGGAGACAGCCATCATGTTCATACTATGCCCCAAACTGTTTAGGTCCAGGTTAATCATCTTGTAGCCCTGATTTTCAGACTTTACTTGGAATATTAATTGGCTCTGCCCAGCTATTAAGCTAACAACTCATGATTTAGCCCCTCTCTTTGACATTCTCAAGGGGGACTCAACCCCCACCTCTCCAAGAATACTTTCATCAGAGGCTAAAACCTCTTTGCACAAGGTTAATCTGGTTCTCTCTAATGTTCAACTCTCTAGAGTTGAGTCATCTTTGTCAATGTTCCTAATTATGTTCCCAACTCAACATATGTCCATTGGGGTTCTTTGGCAACCTTGAGATCCTCTACAATGGCTATATATGCCACATATTCTACATAAAACTATTACACCTTTTAATGATGCTGTGGCAGGACTGACTACATGTGGGTAGATGCATGCTATGCAACTTTTGTGACATGAGGTGCAAAATATTACTGTTCCCTTTTCTTTAGTTCAACAACAGTGGTTATGGTAATGTGCATCCTTTTGGCAAACCACATTACTAACTTCCTTAGTATAGTTGCCATCATCCTTCAGCCAAAACTAATCAATTCGCTTCCTTCACATCATTTGTCTTCTCTTCAAAAATAAGCTCCGTTCCCATCATCAGAGGTGTCTCTATTTTCACAGATGTCTCTCTTTGGGCAGGGAAGGTTATGTTATAGCCTCCTTTTCCTGAATATAGAATGTGGGTTTTTCTTCTGCTCAAAATATTGAATTGTATTAAACTGTACCTTTCAATAGACCCGCAGAAACCAACAGTACAGTGCAATTATCCAAGCTAATATATATTATACATAATTATATATATAATATATAACTTTCCTTTTTTTTCTTTTCTTCTTTCCCTCCTCCCAGTTATTCCTGCCCTTTTAACAGTTTTCCTTCACAGTATCTATTGTACCTTTCAGGTTTTTTTTTTTAGACAAGGTCTTGCTATGCAGTTTAAGCTGGCCTTGAGCTCACTATGTAGCCCAGGCTGGTCTCAAACTCACAACAATCCTCCTGCCTCAGCCTCCTGAGTGCTGGGATTATAGGCATGTGACACCATGCCCAGCACCTTTCAGATTTTATTTACTCTTTGAGGTTCTCACACTAGGGAGATAGTATAATACCCATTGTCACATTCCCATCATTTTATTTTATTTTATTTTATTTATTTTTTATTTATTTATTTTTTTTGGTGGGACTGGGATTCAAACTCATGACCTTGCACTTGCCAGGCAGACACTTGTACCATGGAGCTATCTCCCCAGCCCCAAATATTAAATAAGCATTTGTGAGATTTGCTCTAGTAAGTTAATTGTTTTATTTTTTATTTTATTTATTTTTTTTTTTTTGGTGGGACTGGGGTTCAAACTCACGACCTTGCACTTGCC
>PVJA010044348.1:0-16235 GCA_004027025.1 Myocastor coypus | reverse complement strand
TGATGAAAATATGTAATATAACCATTGTTAAATTTAAACAATAAAAGAATTGAAAAAAAAATCTTGCCACAAATTCCTTCAAATATTGCTGTGCATGGCAATATGGGACTTAATGTTTGCTCTGCTGGATATTTGAACTTGCTTTGGTCCTATTCCTTTGTATCCTCCTAATTGTACCTTTTAGAATGAAAATATGTATTTTGTGCCACTGAATCTTGGAAATGTCTAACTTTTTCTTTCCCATCTATACAGTGGCTCCCAGCTGCTTGCCCTAATTCTCAGAGGAGACTTGGGACTTGGATTTTTCAGCAGTGCTGAAATTGTTAGGACTTTGGCAAGTCTTAGAGATGGACTACACACCTTTTGCACTGAGGGATGTGCATGAGTCTTTGGGGGCCAGGGGCTAAATGTTATGGCTTACGTCTAGCTGTCCCCTCAAAGGTTCATGTCACCATAGGTGGGGTTTTGGAGCAGACTGGATCTAGACTGTGTGGTGTTGGGATCAAGAGCACGATACTGGGGTTGACTCATAGTGAGGAGCAAGGCTTTCCCTCCCTGGGTGTGAGTGCTACCTGCCCTGAGGGATAAGGGACAGAAAGAGGGTCACTTCTTGTCACTTGTTCCTTGCTGTGGCCACTTCACTGCCTTTGCTACCTTCCATCTTCCCCCAACTCCTTCTCCTCTGTGACGCCACTCTGCTACGACACTCTATCAGCTGATTATGGACTGGAACCTCTGTAAATTGCAAACTGAAATAAACTCTTCCTGTTTTAACTTTGGGTGTTGGGTATTTTGTCTCAGCAATGAGAAAAGTCACTGAGTAGGCGAGGGCGGAGTGTGCAACTCAGACTGAGGCAGGGGAATAGCAATTCCCATAACACTCCACCACCTCTGCCTTCTTTTTAATAAACTTTATCCACAGGACAGCTCACATAATTCTTTTTATTTCCCTTTTATGTCTGTTGGATGTGTCACTTCTTTCAACTGTCTTGAATATTAAAAGCAAATTTGACTCTTGTTGTTTTGTCTCTTTTATTCAGCACTGGAGATCAAGCCCAAGGCTTTCTACAACCTAAGCAAGTGTTCTCACACTGAGCCACAACCACTGTCCAAATCTTTGCATCTTAATCAACAATATCCTTAACAACTCAACTTTGTCATATTTTGCCTGCACAGAAGACTGAAATGTTTGAAGATTCTTCAACATCAAGGGTCCTTCATCAGCAATTAATCTTCAAGGCCAAGAGACCTCCATCTCCAAGGAATCGCAGTCCCTAAGAGTCCTTCATCACCAAGCATCTTTTATCACCCAGGCTCACGTAACTCCAGGTGTCCTTTGCCACCAGGAGTTCTTCAGAACCAAGGGTTCTTGATCACCAAAGAATCTTCATCACCAAGAATCCACTATTAAGATGGATGGATTGGTCCTTCGTCACCAAGAGTCCTTTGTTTCAGGCAATGGAAAGCAGCTCAAAGGTGACCCTGAGACAGGGTCTGCATATCCTAGAAGGTTGGGGTCGGGAGAGAAAGGCACATTGAAGGAATTGGCACAGATGTCTGCTCAGTCTCAGGACACAGGACATGTAAGATGGAGACGGAGGCTCCTAGATCAGCCTTCTCATTGCACACTGATGCCCAGAGAAATGTGTTAGTGGTCCAGGATTGCTCTGGCACCTGACTCCTGGGAATAAGAGCCCAGCTGACGACTTTGTTACAAGGCACCTCCTCAGGCCAGGGTTTCAACCCTGAGTGGAAGATGCCTGGCGAAGGTGAGAACTAGGGTGGGCAACTCTCTTCTAATGTAACCCCCAGCAGTCTCACCTGGGAAGCCAGCAGATTCCAAGAGGAATTTCAAAACGATCACCAGGTCATCTCTACTTCATGTGAAAATCTGTGTGACCCAAACCTCTAGGGGAAGTGTCGACCTCTGCCCCCAACCCCGGCAGGTTCCACTCAGCTGGGGAGGGCAGAGTCACTGTTCAGAATCCCCTTGGCGGACACGGGCACAAAGAAATTGGTCGTGGATGCTGAGGGGCGGGTAATAATAAATCCCCTCAACCTTGCAATCCTGCCTCTGTTGAGGGCCAGGAGTCCTCGCTGTCCAGGGAGTCCTTTAAGCAAACTGGAGTCCTGTGGTGAGCAGCATAGGCCAGGGCCTGTGGCCGTGTCCGGCCTGGCAGGCGCAAGGCCGGGCCAAGCTCAGAGCCTCTGGCTGCCTCCTCTCTGGAGGGCCCTGCTGGCTCAGGCTGGGGCACAGTGTCTGGCGTGGGGCTCGGTGAAGCCCTTGTGAGAGGCGGCGGGGCAGCCTCGCTGCACAGATGGCTCTTTGTCCCCATTGACACCTGCCATCTGCTTGTTTGTCTAAGCGAGACTGCAGGGCAGGGGCTCCCAATCTGCTGCTCGGCCCCGCCCGCCTGCAGCGACCTCCTGACCCCTGGGCCAGACGGGTCTTCAGAGTTGTTCCTCCGCACAGCGGGCTCTGCTACCCTGAGCCTGCTCAAGCCCTCCCTGAGCTGGTGCTCGGCTTGGGGAGTGGAAGAGAAGGATGCTGAGGAGGAGGACGCAGAGCCAGGAAGAAGAGGGAGTGAGGGAAGAGCAGGACAGGAGGGCAAAGCGGAGGATGAGGAAGGAGCTGGGCAAAGGGGAAAGAGAGGGAAGGAGGGGAGGAGGAAGGCCAAGAGGAGAGGAGGGGAGGAGGGGCGAGGAGGAGGGGGCCAAGCGGAGGAGGCCGGCAGCTGCTGCGGGCCTAGCCCTGATTCTCCTGCTCCAGGGGCCAGGCTAGGAGCTCGGGTTTCAAAGCTCAGCCCTCACACCTGTTCACAAAGAGAATGTCACATAAAAGAGCGGCTGGGAGGGGAGAAGCTCTATAGAGCAAATGCCGGGCGGCCATTGGATAGAGGACAGCCACCACGCAGACAGGACAGCTCGTGGCTTGCCTCCCTGCTCAGCACTGAGGAGGAGAGGACAGTACGCTTGTCAGGTTTCGGGAATTAAAAGCCCAACTGAAAATTCGCCTCAACCTGAGGAGCACTTCCTAAGGCAAGAGCGCGCGGCTAGTGGGCACGTTGCCTGGCCCTCCCTGTACATGCCCGCACAAGCACAAACGTCCCGTGAGGGCTGCCGGTGTCACACGCTAGGGAGCAGGCAGTGCCTGGGTGCAGGCCTGCAGCTGCCCATGAGCTCCGAAGCCCTGTCACTGCTCTTGGTTCTGGAGGGCTCCCTGGCACTCTCCCTGCGGCTGATGAGCTGGCCACCAAAGCCCTCCCAGTGCCGCCTTTCTTTGCCGGAGATCATTTCACAAGAAGTTGTACGTCCCCATGCCAACGGGCTGCCGCAGGGCCCCATCAGGAAAGCATTCTGAGCCTCGAGCTTTTCCTCTTGTGACCTCCCGTGGGAGGTGGGCACCGGCTCAGGGGAGGCCTTCGGAAGGCCTCGCCTCAGTTCTCCCAGAGAGAGCAGCTTCAGATTGGCTGAGGAGCAAGCCTGTCACCACACAGCCACAGAGAAAGGGCACAGCCAGCCAGCACCCTCAGGCGCAGGAAACTGTGTCTTCTCCATGAAAGACCCTCTGGGCAGTCAGGAGACCAACTACACAGTGGCTACAGGCACTGACTCCCGTAATGCCTCTGGGTGAGGGCGGTGCGCTGGAATCCTGCAAATCCCCCGGGGAATACACAGCTTTGTAGCAGGGAAGC
This sequence comes from Myocastor coypus, assembly GCA_004027025.1. Taxonomy (NCBI): domain Eukaryota; kingdom Metazoa; phylum Chordata; class Mammalia; order Rodentia; family Myocastoridae; genus Myocastor; species Myocastor coypus. The sequence continues at coordinate 12,540 of PVJA010044348.1, read as the reverse complement.
AGACTGCGGAGGCGGCCCTGGCCGTCAGAGCCAGTGTGCAGGGCAGCTCTGCAGGGGACCACGGGGCCTGCATGCTGTCCTGTGGAACTTGCTCATCACGCCATCAGCTGACATGGCAGGAGGAGAGAGCCTTGCCCAGACCAACCTGAGTCCCCACCTGGGGGTACCTGTCTGCAGCAGAGAGACAGGGACGCACTCCCTGGCCTTTCCACTGGGCACTGCCCCCGGCTGGAGGCATGAGGCTCGCAGGTGTGTCCACTTGCATTCTACCTTCCCTGCCCACGGTGGGTGGCAGAAATGTGCTCACAGGTGAAGCCACCAGGACACCTGCAGACAGGGTCACAGATGCACCCACCAGGTGCCATTCCACTTCCACCCCAGGCCCACCTTGGGGTGTTCAAGACCCCAAGAACAACTTTCTTTACAAGACATTACCTGTGGCGCCGGGCGTGGTGGCTCACGCCTGTAATCCCAGCACTCGGGAGGCTGAGGCAGGAGGATTGGTGCGAGTTCCAGACCAGCCTGGGCTACAAAAGTGAGCTCAAGGCCAGCCTCAACTGCATAGCGAGACCCTGTCTCAAAAAGACAAAAAAAAAAAAAAAAGACATTTCCTGTGGCAGTTAAGTAGTTTAACCCAGATGTCATGGTACCAGCAGTTTTTCTATATGGGTAATTGATGTAAACTTCAAGGTGGGATTTTGGGTTAAGCACACTGATTTCACACATTTTCTCACTTTTGGTTTTTAGAAAGTGGTGGATGCCAGAAACCTTTGCCAGGGAGGGGTTGCCTAACAGCCTGGCACACTGGCAGCTGGCAGAGTTCTCTCAGGAATGGATAAGAATTGCATGGCTTAAGATAAAACGCTAGCATTCTAAGGGTGCTGCCCTCCAGGGTAGAACACAGGTTTCAGTGAGTGGGATGGAGGAGTCACAAGACAGGAATCCGCGGGGTAAGACTGGTCACACGGCACTCTAGCTGCCATCTTGGGTCCCCGAGTGTGTGCGCCTAATCTCAGCCCGTCTGCCCGAGACCCCTGAGCGCCTGCCCTGGTCCCCCGTGCTGCCCCATATCCGCTGCGACAAGATGAAAGAAACTATCGTGAACCAGGAAAACCTCGCCAAACTTCAGGCACAAGTGCACCTTGGGGAGAAAGGCACTGCTCGCAGAAAGGAGAAGGCGCTGCGTAGAACAGCCGCAGCAGATGATAAAAACATTCAGCTCTCGTGAAAGAAGTGAGGCGTGAACCATATCTCTGGTATTAAAGAGGTGAATATGTTTATAACAGGAAACAGTTCTCCTCTTCGACAGCCCAAAAGTGTAGGCATCTCTGGCAGCAAACACTTTCACCACGACAGGCCATGCCGAGACAAGACCCCTGACAGAAAGGCTACCCAGCATTGTGAGCCAGCTTGGTGCAGACGGTCCAACTAGTCTGCGGAGACTGGATGAAGCTCTGCTCAAGCAATCTGTGGACGTAAAAGCGCCGCTGGCCACTGGAGATGGGGAGGATGACGAGGCTCCGGATCTCACAGAGAATTCCGATGAGGCTTCTAAGAATGAGGCAAACTGACCTAAGTCAGCTTGTAAAAACGATATGGATCTGATGAAATCTAGGCCTCTAATATTTTTTAAGCTAAGCCCCTTGGACACTGCAGCTCTTCTTCAGTTTTTGCTTACATGCAATTCAGTCTTTGCAACCAGTTAAGCTGGAGAAGCCTGGGAATAACGTTTGAAACAAAGGGGCCCAGCGGGATGGCTCAGTGGTCTAAAGCACCTGCATGGGAAGGCTTGGGCAGCTTCAGGGACTTCGGTTCGATCCCGGCACCACATGCTGTGCCAGCCCTGCCCTCGGGGCGGGCTGAGACGGCCATAAAAATGAGTGAATAAATAAACAAAGGTTCTGAAACAAGAAAAAAATAAATAAATAAAATAAAATAAATAAAGTTTAAAACAAAGACTAAAAATAAAAAAAAAAAGACTGATCACACAGGGAAAGAAGATACCCTTGCTCAAAAGTTAGCCCTCAGACCTGGCTGCACTCTGTCAACCTGTGGCCACTGTCATGAGTAAGCCCAGGACAGAAGGCAATACTAATGCTCATGTTCGGTGAACACAAGCCTGGCACACTGACAGGCTTGGAACCGGGGATTGAACTCAGGTCCTTACCCTTGCCAGGAAAGCGCTTATTCTACGGAGCTATCTCCCCAACCCCTAGGTGGACAATTCTAACCCACTAATCAGCAAGCTGAGAAACTCACACAGGCAGACCCCAGCCTGCTCTCCCAGCCCTGACCTGTGCTAAGAATGGCCAGCGGGTCACCTAATAACCCACCCAACTCCAGAGCTCGGAGAAGTAGACGCAGGGCTGCCCACAGAGGGAGGCCACTTGGAGACAGAGCGCTCCTCCTCACACGGCCCGTGTGGGGACAGCAGGCTCAGATCCGGAGGCCTGGCCCTGGCCTGCTGCTCTCCCCAGAGCACGGGACGAGGCGGGAGCTTGCGTGGGTCAGCACAGTGCAGTACTACAGCAAGTATGGATAGCACAGAGCCTGGGAAGCAGCTGGAAATCAGGGGGCCACGGAGGCCACACAGGGTCCTCCACAAGCTAGAAAAAGCAACACAGCCAAAGGGGAAGCCAGGCAGCCCCAGGGAAAGGCTGCTCAGCCTGTCTCAGACAAAATAGGGAGGGGGGACTGGGCTGGGTTGTGGCTGGCAGTGGCTGTGGGGACTAATATCTGACCCAAAGGAAATGCCCCCACACTCCCAGGAGGAGACACAGCGGAACTCACTCTGCTGCGCGGATCACGTAACCCAGAATTCTCTCTGTTCAAAGACAGCCCCAGATTTACACGCTCATGTGTGTACTGTGCCATTTTCTCAGCTAATTATATGTCTTAAAATAACCCACTTTTGTCTGTCCAGTGCTCCCTGAAATCCTGCATAAGGATTACGTACTGTATAGTGGCATTCCCCAGCTTTGAGTTGGGGATCCGGACTGACCACACCTGCGTTTGGGAATGCTCCCCAGGACCCCCCTCCTTCTTGGGGACCCTGCGGGTCTTGGAGAATAGTCCTGAGCCTCTCTGTGAGGACCGAGGAGGGAAGCACATCGGTGCGGGTGCCCGGACTCCAGCCTCTCAGTCCCCAGGCCACCACGGCAGCCGTCACTTGGACCCAGCCTAGTCAGGGCAGCCTGGCTGCCAGCTCTCCTGTGAGCCATTCTGCAGACACAGAGCATCCCGGAAGGCCCAGAACCTCGAATGTCCCCGCTCCCACCTCCTCCCACCCACCGCAGGACCTCACTACTGGCCCGTACGACCCCGGCCGGCTGCTGCCACTTCTCAGAACCCGTCTCTCTACCTTATTTCAGCATTTCCCCCTTTTCTCTTGTGACACGGTGTCCGCTGTGCCTGTCCCCTACTCCTGCCCTCAGTAGTAAGGTGGCTTCTTGAGAGCCGGTGGGTGGTGGGCAAGAGGCTCAGCCAGCACGTGCCACAGGTGTGCAAGGAACAAGAAACAAGTGGTGGCTTCTCACTGCCTCCTGTTAGGGAAACTTCTTGGCACACCAGGAGTAGAGGTCACGTGGGCAAGTGAGTGTCTTGACTTTTCCACTCTCAGCCTCTCGTGCGGTCGCTGTCCGAGGCCTGCGTGACCTACTTTCCTTGTCAGGTGCAGCCTCTAGAGGCCGTCACAGCACAGCCCTGGGCCCCTCTTTCAAGTTCTGAAAATAGAATGCTGCTTAAACAAAACTAGAAAATTGCGGACAGGGCTAATCTCGTTTGCATCTCCTGAGTGTTTCCACATGTCTATGTGGCGGTGGGTCTTACTCATAAGACAGGACAGGACTGCTTCAGTGAGGGTGATCTCTGCCCATGGGACACATGTGGCCTGTCCGCTGTGAGGGACAGAGGCTGGAGGAGGGCACCAGTTCTGAGGGGACAGACCCTGAGCAAGTAGCCAGAGTTCAGTGTGTGGAACATGAGGACCTCAGATAAGGCAATGCACCACCATTCTCCTCGAGAAGCAGACCGGAGTCCACGTCGACCTTGCCACCCGCTTGGAAGGAGCTATTTGATCCAACCCAACCAAAGCCCATTTGGCCTCCATCCCCAGGGACACTTAGGTGGCCCTGGACCTGCTGCAGCAGCTGTGGCTGGAAGGAGCCCACACAGGCCACAACCACTGTTCATTCCGTGGGAGGGACACTGTGGGCTGCAGGCTGTGAGGAAGATGGGGACAGGGAGGGCTGGCTGCGGCAAAGGGTTAGGGGCCGAGGGGGCGGTGCCTGGGCAGAGATGACGGCGCTCAAGCAGGTGTGGCAAAAGGGCATGCTCAGTAACGCCTGCGCTGCGGGCTGGACCGCAGGTGATGAAATAGAAGGGACCTCCAGAGTGGGGAAGCCAGAAGGCCCAAGATGGGGAGGGGTGTCCCTGTACCACCCAAGGGGACCTAGCTGGACACTTGGAACTGCCTCCAGCCTGGACGGCAGCCCCAGCCTGTCCTGTGGCATGTGTTGACCACCAAGACACACTCCTCCTCTGGCCACACTAGCAGGACCTCTCTTCCGGAGATCAAGCTGAGGGTAAGACAGGCTCCACGTGAAGCCAGGCAAGAGTGGGATATGGGTCACTGTTGGCGGCATCGGGGGCCGCAAGGTCTGGGCTGAGAGACGAGCCTGCTGTGTCAGTCCTGAAACCCACACCTCCGTGGCTGGCTCTCAGAGCTCCTTGTTCACAGCTCTATGGCTGAACCCTAACGAAAAGAGCCCTGGGTCACAGAGGAAGAAGCATTTAATCCCTTAACACTGAGGTGCTTCCCTCCGAATCGCAATTCTAGGTCACACGTTCTGCAAGGCCTTTGAGAGGAGCCAGCTGCAGACCAGCCTGCTGCTGCCCAACATGAAGGGTTTCACTTCCTGCAGCCTAGGAGGTGAAGAGATATCTGTCCCACAGACTCGGTCTCTGAAGAGGCTGAATGTTTTCAAATGCTTGTCCCTCCTTTGCTTTTCTGCATCTGTAAATTGTTGCTCTTTCTTTGGCCACTTTCGTCATACCTGCACGCTCTTCTTCTGCCCCTTCCTGACACCTATCAAGAGCGTTACCTGCCTGGGTTCTGTGTCGTCATCGCTTCACACATAGACGAACACAGCGCCCGGCACCCGCAGGCCACATGAGGAGAGGTTTAATTTGCTCAGTCCATGGTTGGCTGCTCCAAGGCAGAGAAGTGTGCTCCGCCAACTCCCAGGGGCAGAGCCCAAGCCACTGAGTGAAAATTCACCTCTCACTGCCACCGTCCCCCACCGTGGGGCCAAAGTCACCCTCTGTGGTTGGCGTGGGGTCCCCCAGGCAGCACACATTGGGACTGGCCCTTGCCCCCGTAGGCCCCACCAGAAGGGCCTGCTTTCTGTCACACACTGCACTGCGTAGGTGGAAGCCCTGCTGCTCCAGTCCCTGCCACCTCTCAGTGTGCCACCCTAGGACCTCAGGAGACAGGACCCCGACTGACATGAGTAAGCCAAGCATACCTGGCAACACTGATTCACACAGCTAACCATGGGCATGACCCTCGTGAGCCAGCAGATCGTGGCCACTTAGGAGAAAGCCCTGGCTTACTGACCTAGAAGCCAGAATCCTCCACGGGGTGCGGCCACGGGGAGCCGGTGCCCGGCCTGAGGGCAGACGGACAACAAGTAGGCTTTTCACCTCGGGTGGGCAGGCAGCTGGTGGGAAGCCAGCTTGAGGCTAGGGCGATGTGAAGCAAATGTGTCCTGCACTAAGTAAATTATGCAAAGGTGGTGTCACCTGTGGACATTCTGTAAGTGGCAGTGTTTGTTTAATAAAAGAAATAATGACAAAAGGAATGTAATGAAATTCAGGGTCCCTTCAGGGTGCCTGCTACAGGCGGTGAGCAACTCAGGCTCGTGCCCCGGTGAAGTGCTCCCCTCAGGGTGCCAACCCTGTAACAGGAGCCAGGACAGGCAGGGTCTGATGCAACCTGGCTGGCCCAGCTCTCCACACCCGCCAGGCTGCCGCATGGAGCGTGCTTACTCCCAGCTCCTCAGGGGTGGCAAGCCCATTTCCTTGCCATGGGAGACAGGCTGCTGGCCGCCTCTCCGGGGGAATCCCAGCAGGGCTTGGCTTCCCGGAGAAGGGAGCAGGCTGCCCTTCAGCCCTGTGTGTCTCGGGTCACGTGTACAGCCACAGCTCTAGCCGGGGCGTAGGCAGAGCCGCACTGGGGAGAAGGTCACATGGGGCTACACTCGGGAGGCCAGCTGAAGGGCACATGCCAGCCGGGGCCAGGCAGATGCTGCACAAGGCACGGTCCCTGCTGTCTCTGCCAGCAGCCCCAGGATGCGCTCAGCCTGTGGGGCCATGAGTGTCTCCAGGCTTAGTTTCTGTCACGTGTCAGCATCCCGACAGAGGCGCTAAGGTCCCCCAGGTGTCCTGACAGTCCCCTAGCAAGGGTCCAGCCCTTTGCTTCTGCTTGCTCTCACCGGCAGAACCACCGTCACTGATAGAACTGCCATCTACCGGCCTGGGTTCAAGACACACTGCCTCTGCCCGCTGCGCCACCCACCCCCCTCCCCGCTCCCCTCCTGCCTGTTCTGGTCTTGGCGTTCACAGGCCCCCTGGCCAGCGCCTGGCCCCTGCGCAGCAGCTTCTCCAGATGACCTGCAGCCTCTGTCCTGGCTTTCCAGCCCCACCTGATGACCCCAGCAGGATGAAGGCATCTGTCCTCTCCTCTCCGTCCTGGTCCTTCTGCACAGAGTCCAACTCTCCTCCCCTCACTCATGAAGCGCACCGCACACTGTGAGGCAGACGCCTGGAGAGCAGGCTTCCTCCCTCTTCCACTCTGCTGTGCTACTCCCCTCTGGAAATAGCTGGGCCTGTGAGGCCCTTGAGGCCCTTGAGGCTGGGGAGCACCATCCTCTGTCCTTCTTGGGGCATGCCTGACACTCCCCCTACCCCGTTACTTCCTGGCAAGCTACTGCAGCAGGAGGAAGTAAGCCAGCCATCAAATAAGCCCAGCTTCTGTGGGTGAGGTGGCACCTCGGTGCCGGGCACCTCCACAGCCAGCTGAGGGAGGCCTGCACAGAGCTGTGGCCACGGCTGGGTGAGGCGGCGCAGGGAGGTGACCAGGGCCCCTGCTGAGCATGGCAGCTCCAGGACAGACACGCCCTCCAGGGACTGGCGCTCCCTGGGCGTGTGCGTGGAGACTGCTGAGGCCAGCCGGCCTCTGCTCTAGTGGGGTGGGTGGCACGCACGGCAGCTGCTGTCCCTCTTTCTGCTGGCTTCTGCTGCGGGGCGCGGCCATGCTGGGTGCTCTGCTGTTGCTGAGCTTCCTCCTCCTCCTCCTCGGAGTAGCCTGCATGCATGTAGCCACCACGGCAGCTCCCGCAGCCTGTGAGCACCCACTCCGTCCCAGCACTGGGACCAGGCCTGCCCTCTTGGCTCTCTGACTCTTCCAGCAGCTTCGGCAGACTTCAGTCCCCTTTCATAGGTCCAACCCTTGAGGCTCAGGGAGGGTCAGTATTTCCAGATCATCTCATCGCAGATTCACCATGAAGCTGAGTTCCAAACGACTCCCTGGTCCTCCAACCTTTGTCAGTGTCCCCAGCAGTGCCAAGGTCCAAAGCCTGAATCCACCAGTGTGGACTCCAGGGGTGAAACTTCAGTCACAAGTGCAGAGCTCTAGGACTTGTGCAGCGTCTCCTCAGGCGTGCTTCTCTCTGCCTTACTGGGGAATGACCCGGGCCTTTGCACTGAGCTGTATCTCCAATTTCTTTAACTTTTACTTTTTGCTTTAATAAGCTCTTACTAAAGTTGCTCAACAGGCTCAGTGGTCTAAAGCGCCTGCTTAGGAAAGCTTGGGCTGCTGCAGGGACCGAGGTTCGATCCCTGGCACCACATGCTGCGCCAGCCCTGCCCTCAGGGCAGGCTGAGCCAGACATAAAAATAAATAAATAAATAAACAAACAAAAGTTCTGAAACAAGAAAAAAAAAATAATAAAGTTGCTCAATGACCCAGGCTGGGCTCAGACTCACAAGCCTCCAGCCTCAGCCTCCAGAGGATTTCAGGCATTCAGCCCACACCTGGCTCAACTCACACTTTGGGCCACATGGGCCACATGTCTTTGTGGCTGTGACGCTGCCATGGGCAGCCACCAAGCTGGGTTGTGCCCAGCTGCCCCAGGTCCTCTGAGATGTGGCTTCACCACTTACTTTTTAGGGCACCGTCTGGATTCCAGGCTGTGGAGTCAGCAGTCCACTATAGGGCTAGTGGCATCTAGCTAGGAACTGAGGTCTGGTGCCCCTTGTCCTCTGTTGAAGGGTCAACATAGCCCCTGGAAGGGCAGAGGGAGGCCGTGAACAGCGTTTTTGCCATCACAGGGTGACATTTGCAGAGGGTGGGGTGGGGCTGTGGTGGATTTGGTGTGGCCACCAGGAGTTAGTTCTTAAGGTAGCGATAGAGGGAAAGAAATGATCTCGGCTGGATGACCTTCAGATGGTACAGGGGAAGAATGGTCTCTCAGCCTGACCTGGGATGAGTTCGTGTTCTCTAAAACTGAAGAATGAATTTTAGGAACAAACGGAGGTTATGAGCAGAATATGTGCATTGGGGCCAAGAAAGCTCTGGTCCAAGAGAGAGAGGGACAGGAGGGGGCATCCAGAGCGGCTTGTCCCCAGGAAACTTTCTCTTCTAGGGACCTTTATAGTGTAAAACCATGCGGTGAGGCGGGTCTAAGACAGTGAGGAGCATGGAAACTCACTGAGGTGGGCGTGAGACGGGACAGAACTAGGGTCACCCAGTGAGATTATGAGCACCACTGCTCAGGTAAAATTGATTAAATAGGAATCCACTTAGCAAGTAGGCATGAATAAGAGCCAGGGTCCCTTCCTGTTGGGGGTTGGGTTAGTGACTCATTTTGGTCTCTTTTAAGGCAATTGATACCTATTTAGAATATCAATCACTGATGCCCATTTGTGTGCGGCTGCCTTTGTTTACACTTTTATCTTGAGGTCTGGCCCACAGCAGGGGTCTGTCTGTCTCTTCCAAAGTTGCAAAGTCGCCTCGTCTTCCATATTGTTGTCTTCGAGGGCCTGGCCCTGTCTGACTGCCTGTAATATTTCTGTCTACTTTAGCTGCCTACAACAGCGGCGGCTTGGTGGCGTGGTTTGGCTGGTGTGCTCGACACTGTGCCTCATCAGTGTGCGGGTGCTGAGCGAGCACCAGGCCCTTTACTGTGGAAAACTTATGTCTGAGTAAGGGTCTGAGTGTGCGGGCTTCCTGTGTTTGGTGTACACCACTGTCTCCTCTGTGTCACCCGTGCACTGTGCAGATGGTTTGTGTCTTACTTTTGATTATGTGCGTTTCTGGGAAAACACTGATATTTCTGTTGCACCGACGATAGCTATGATCTAGCCCACTGTGATCTTCCCTCTTGTGAGTCTGTCTAGTGCTGTTCATTTCCTTAGGGATGCTGAAGGTGTGGTAGACGAAGGAGCTCTCATTTTTGGTTCTTGGTTGCCTGTCGTAGCTCTCTTATTGTAGAGAGCCTTTCGTGGTCTTCATTTCCATCCAGGAAGTTTGTATTTACAATCCCATGGATAAGTTATTGGAATCCTATCAAGTTCATTTCAGTCTGCCACTTCCAGGGCAGCTCACCTCAAGAATAAAGACACTGAGCCATATTTACCATTACGGGGAGCCAAGGGGTCCTCAGTCCAGCCATGGTGTTGGCTCTCCAGAGCAAAGGCCTCGCTTGACCCAGGGCTGAACCCAGTTTTTATTCAGTCATGAAGGAGGAGTAGCTTGAGGATGAATGACGGGGAATGGAAGGAGGTAGGTGAGTACTGTGAGCTGAGCTAGGTAGGAGGCCGGCATGTACTGAAAAAGTCATGCGCATTATACTATTGAGATAGCGTCTCATGTTTCCGGGGTCTGGCACTGCAGCTCTGACGTGTGATCTTGCGAACCCCAGGAAGTGGGAGCCTCTGTCTCCAGGCTCGATCCCAGCCAACGGCGTAGAGCATTGGCTCTTGGTTCTGGCTCATATTAAAGTGCAGCATGTATGGGTTATCAGGGAAACACGCATGCTGTCCTCAGAGACTGCCACCAGCGCCTGGGCTAGACCAACATGCATTGCCGAAAGCAACTGAAGGGAAAAGGAAAAGTCCTAGCCGGCTCTGTACCTGTCACTACAAGGAAACAGGGCCAGGCTCAGCCAAGACATTTACGACCGCTCTTCTTTCCAGGAGAGCTTCCCTGGTGGTCCTCCACATCTTAGGCCAAGTAAGTAGTAGCCAGAAGGCAGCGAGTGCAGGTCTCCAACTGGGGACAGTCCTAGGAACCACAGGAGCCACACACAGTGTTCCAAAGTTGTCACAGCGAGGGTGACTTTTGGCTCATTGGGGCAAATTTAAGCAGGATTATTCAGAGAAAAGGGGGCTACTTTTCTTTTGTGACACGGCATGGCCTCAATACAAATTGGAAAGCCAAGAAGGCTGGCCAAACAATGGGTCCCTGTCTTATAATACCACCCCTCAGCTAAATCTGCTTTTTAGAATAGAAGGGAAGTTGCGAGCTATTCCTTACATTCAGGTTTTTATGACATTATACTGAGACCACAGGCTTAGGACCTCTTGCTGGCTCTTTGCAGCTACAGCTCTGAAACCCTCTCGGCCCACAGAACCCAATAGAGGTCCTGGCAGACACTGTTTTCCAGCAGCATCTCACTGGGAGGAGTCTGCACCTCCCCGGTGCCCAGTGTGGCGCCCTGCAGTCCCTGCTGCCTGCCAGGCCACCCTTGCTGTCTCAGGGAGCCAGTTGCTAGGACTCACACCTGCTATTGCAGTGTCCCCCAGACTGAAAGCCGAGGAACCCTGCCCTCATCCCTAGAGACACCTGTCCATCAGTCTCATACCCAGTGAGGCAGAGATCAGGAAATGAGCTAGCACCGCTCTTTGCTTGTGAATCTGTTCCCATTAGGGGAAGAGGAAGGTGGGGATGGAAGCTGTCAGAGAACACACTGCCTTCTCGGGGATAGATGTGGACCAGTGTAAGGAGCTTTAAGAGTTTTTCACAGGACCCTGATAAGGTTAGAGTTATGGCTGTGTCTAGAGGTCCCCCAAAGCCTCATGTGGTCAGAGGTGGGCTTTGCAGAGGTGACTGGGCCTACAGTGAGCGTGCTGGGATCCAGTGTGTGACACTGAGATCCACGGTGTGTGATTTCCAAATTAGCCCACTGGCTGCTTTAGCGCAGTTCCGGGCATGGATAATGGGAAGCCCCCGCCCCCCCCCCCGCCGCCCCCGTGTGAACGTCACACGCCCTAGGGGTCGGTAACCTGGGCGCAGTGTAAGGGGCAGAGAGCGGGCTGCTGGGCTCACTACTCACTTGCTGCTTGCCTGCTTCACCACCTGGCTGCCTCTGCCTGCCATGGACTGCGGCCCCCCCGCAGCACCCCTCTGCGAGGCCACTCTGCCGACTGTGGCCTGCACCCACTACAAACTGCAGCCACAGCTCACTGACCCGGGTGGAGTGCAGGGGCTTCCCCCTTCCCTGGCAGTAGAGCTACTCCAGGACTGCTTGTGTGCTGTCGTGGCTGACCTGCCTCAGGGCCCAGTTCAGGCCCCCTGAACCCTTCGGCCTGACCTGGAACAGGGCCACAGCTGGAGCCTGAGACAGCCCAATGTGGAGGGGGCTGGAGCACAGGTTGAGGTTCTCTGTGCTGTAACCCTTACTGAGATGTTTTCATGGAGCAGAATGGGCCCAGGCTGACCTGGACACCCGGCCCCTGATGGCAGCTTCCTGAGGTGCCCTGAGTCTCCCTGAGCCATTATGATTTTCAGCACATCATTTATCGAAATCCTGCTTTTGTGTTGAGAAAAAGTGCATCTCTGGGTGGGTCTGTCAGGGGTGCTACCCGTGAGCAGCAGTAGACCCCCTTCTAGAGGTGGGTTCACAGCCTGCCCGGGCATTAAGGCCCCTCTAGAAGCCCCCCACAACCCCACAGAATCTGCTCCTTCTGCCCTAGGCCCACCCATGTCCAACCACAACTCCAAAAGCATTGGTGCTTGTAATTCCAAACCCTGGCACACCCCAGGCCAGGCTCCTCCGACTAAACTGTTTTCCTTTTCATTTCCTACTTCACAACTCTTACTTTGACTGTTTCAGCAACTGAACTGACAGGGCTTAGGGAGCCTGAGCTTAGCCTTTACTGTGATCACAAAGGCCCCCTAAATGGCCAGCGCATTTTATGGCTGTGATGTGGCAAGAAAGCAGCACAGCCGTGCTCCAGCTGGGGGGGCCTCAAGTGCCACCAGGTCTTCACCACAGATGGGTCGCACAGTGAGGCTGGTCCTACAGGGTGCTAGGGCCAAAGTGGGGCACAGTAGAGAGAGGCTGTGGTAGCCGCAGGGTGTCTGAGAGGGGCAGGGACCAGGGTGAGGTGGGCCCTGATAGGTAGGGACCAGGGTAAGGTAGATCCTGAGGGGTAGGGGCCAGGGTGAGGTGGGCCCTGACGGGTAGGGACCAGGGT
>PVJA010044347.1:0-16237 GCA_004027025.1 Myocastor coypus | reverse complement strand
TTTTTTTTTTTTTTTTTTTTTTTTTTTTTTTTTTTTTTTTTTTTTTTTTGTATTAATATATTGTTAAGCAGTGATTTTCTTTAGATGTTAAAATAAATTTATTTGTTTGATAAAGGGTCTCACTATGCAGCTCAGACTCATGCTCTGCAGAGAAGGGATTACAGCATGTGACCCCATGTCCAGTTTTAATGGCCAACATTGAGTGCCCAGGGTACCATGTGCAGCACATGGTACCAAGGAATGAACCCAGATCCTTGAGTTTGCCAGGCAGGTACTTAGACCATTGAACTATCTCACCATACCTTAAACAATGAATTCCATGGAGTGTAGATATTAGTTAAATGTATAGGGGCTAATAAGGGAAAATTAGAAACTGAATTGTTTCCCTAATTTAAATTGTTCTATTTGGGAGATAATTTCAGCAAATGACATGGGAATTTTAAGGAAACATGCAGTTTTGTAGGTAGAAGAAATGTTTATTTGGAAATGTAGTATGGTTAATGAACGTTTGTGATATTCGTCTACAATATCTGTTAAATATGCTCTCACTTGGACATTTTTCAAAGTGATCCAAGTCATTGTTCTTTATATCTCTTCTCGGCTTGTGAGGAATATAAATCATTTTTCTTAGTCTTGATTGTAAAATGCTTATGCTACTAGTTTGGAATCCAGAATCCCTGAGCTCATGATTCACATCTAAGTTTAAACTAAGTTGCTTTCCCATGCAAAGGAGAAATCTGATATTCAAGAAAGATAAACCAAACACAAAACTTCCGCCATCCATCATGTCTCAGAATCTACCATTTTATCAAGTTGAAGTATCAAAACACTTGCCTGATCGGCTCAGACCTCTGCAGAAATTTTTTCAGAAGTGTCTTCATTGTATTATCTTAATGCTTTGTCCTTGGCCTTTATTATGGGTTGATTCCATAATTGGACACATGAAGAATGGTTCTCGCATTGCTGATAAGCTGCTATGGGAGATATTGTCTGTTATTATGGGCCTTGAAACTCAGAGGAGCACAGCACTTTTAAAATTTAGTATTGGAAAACTTTGATTAAAAAATTTGTTTTTCCTCAAATTTCACAGTTAGAAGTTGTGAGGAAATGCAATAACCACACTGAAACAAATTGACCTTCACAAAGGTTCTAAATCTATTCATACAAAGTTAATATAATTTCTATTAGTTTTTTTTTATTTTAAACTCATTCACAACTGTGTGTTGTGATTGCAATAAAATATTTAAACTGCTTTGGAAATACAGACTCTAAATAAAAGTGGAAAATATTTGAATATTTGAATAGCAAAATAATTGAAATAATTAGGTTTACATTTCTCTTTCAATATTTTCTCGCTATCTTAAAACAAATTTTGTAAATATGTTGTAATAATTTACTGAATAGCAGTAAAGGTTGAAATTGGATTTATATTGTTAATTGATTATAACAGATATCATTTCCACACAATTTTATTTTACATTAATTTTATATAATAAATGAAGAACTGATTTTGCAAAGTTTTAGACAAGTTTAGATTTTTACTACAAAAGTAAATCGTATTAGTTTTTTTTTTTTTTGTTTTTTTTTTTTGTCTTTTTGAGACAGGGTCTCTCTATGCAGTTCAGGCTGACTTTGAGCTCACTTTTGTAGCCCAGGCTGGTCTCGAACTCGCACTGATCCTCCTGCCTCAGCCTCCCGAGCGCTGGGATTACAGGCGTGTGCCAACACGCCCGGCTCGAAATCATATCAGTTTTCACTAACGTTTTAGAAGTTAATATTAATTTCTTTTGCAAACTATACACATAAATATGCCTTTATTTTGTCTGCATCTCTTAATGACTGAGAGATCATAAATTGGGTTATGAAACCCATATCATACTTTTTTACTGTAAATTTTTACTTTAGTGTAATAATAGCTGGCTGTGTGGCTCAGTGGCTGGACCTGAAGGATAGAAGAAACAATCTTTGTGTTTATCCACTTGTAACAGGAAAGATAAGGTCTACGCATGTGTGCAAATGTGTCAATCTAGAATTTTTACTCACATAATATGTTTTTGATATGTTTACCTGAGCATCACTAGGGGTAAAATATACCCAAACAGCTCTTCTGTTATGCAGACATGTGTTTTTCCATAATTAAAGATGAATGTGACTCAAAATAGCAGCACCTTAGGATAGCCAAAACCTATCTGTACCTTCATACAATTGACAGATTGAAAGCAGTGTATATAAAGGAGCTTTAAACATTTTTGGGTGGGATTTACCCATGAATACATGAGTGGTAAATTTTTGTGCACTTAGAATTTTTTTTAAAGTTTTCTTTTGGTATTTATTCATGGAAATAGCTCAATTAACACCATGAAAAAAGCTGTAAGTCTCAAAGGGTATCAAAATGAATCATCAGAGCACTCATACAGAGTTGATAAAAATGATAACGACTTTGACTGTGGACATTGAAAACTCCTGTAAGAGTGAAATGAAGCAAGAATCAACTGATACAGATACAAAGTATGCAGATCTCCCTGATTCAGATGAAGAAAACAGAAATGTAAGTACATATTTGATTAGTTAAAATGTTAAAAAGTGGTCACTTAACGAAGTGGAAAAAATCAAACTGTATAGCTAAATCTTCAAATAAAGTGAGGATCTTGGGATGGACGAAACTTATCAGAAAAATCGGAATGTCGTGGCTGCTATTAAATGCTGAAAATTGTTTGTAACAGAAAATATTACAAGATGTTGAGAAATACACAAATGGAAAAGTACAAGTAAAATATTCTTCAAAATCCACCAAAACCCATACTCAAAAAAAGCTCTATTTTATTTATCAAGGTTGTCTCATGATAATCACAAGAATGTAAAAGAATAACGGACAAGAAATGGATGTGGGGTTGAGGTTTGTAGAGTAGTAATGACACATAAGACATTCGGTTTCCTTCAAAATTTTATGGTAAAAGATTTGATGATATAACTAATGGTCAAGAAAGAAAAAGAATTGATAATCTAGCTGCTGTCCACTCACTGGTCAAGAGAATATTGTGTAACTGTCAAACAATTTATACACCATCTGAAAACATGATTGCTAATGAATATATTGAAGCACTGCATGGTCAGTGTAGTCTCAGACTTTGTATTTCTCAAAGTCTTCAAAATAGGACAGAAACATTTGTGCCTTTGCAGTTGTGAACGCTTATGCTTTCAATATAAAAATGTATCCTGGAACTCAGCCACCAGTTGTTCTTCATTCACAATCTGAACAATGTTGTTAGGAAACTCCTTGCTTCATCTCCCACATTAATCGGAATGTGAAATAAAACAACTGTTTTATTGTTTCAAGTTGATGTTTTATTTGCTAACAATATGAGTTGACCAGTGTGGGAACAGTACATAAGAACAAAGTAGAAATTCCAAAAGAAATGTTGAAATATTGAAACAAATAATTACGCATCACAGTCTTCACATTGGCCCCATTGATGTCAAAGAATAGCAAACTGTTTGGAGCTACTCCTAGTCTCCAATAAATGTACCTATTCATAAAAAAATGCCTTTGCTCACACCAACTTCTTCAAGAGTTTTACATATTCTATCTTTCAACAGATTTAGTGTTTCACTTTTGACATTTAGATTTTTGATAAATTTTAAATTTAGTTTAGTGCATGGTGAAATATAAGGGTCCAATTTTAACCTTTGACATATTCAGAGTGAATTTTGCTCTGAATTATTAAAGGAGCTATGTTTTATTCAGTGAATGTACTTAGCACCTTTGTCAAACACAATCTGCCTGAGTAAGTCTACAGTCATTTCTGCATCTGTTCTTTGGATCTTCAGGTTTGCTTTCTTTTTTCCAGTACCATGCTGTTTTTATTACTATGGCTTTATAGTGTAATTTCAAGTCAGGGATGGTGATGCCCTTGCTTGCCTTTGTTTCCTTGAATTTGTTGTGGTTTAAAATATACTCATGCTAATTATCAGTGCTTATTCTCTCATTAGGTTTTAGTCAATTAAAATTTTTATATGTACTATTTTGGCAATTGTCATTTTGTAATTGCTTTTATTATTTGTATCAAATCTAGTCTTCTCCAAGTCTTACATCTGAAGTGTTACTGAAAAGATACATTTAGTCAGTTATGTTGTTTGTAGAATCCACTAATGACTGCCAGGATTACAGGAGAGTAAAAACATAGAAATATTTTTAACCTTGATACAACTATAATTGCTACATCAAGATGACTGAGAATAACATACAAGTTAAACAATTTAAAAAAAAGTGGCATTGGGAAGTTATTTTGCTATTATCGGTCAAAATAAATTGCTAACATTTGGGAAGGTAATATGCCTATGTCCATTTAAAATAGAAATAGCAAAAAACCCCAAGCACTTTGATTCAACAATTAATTTGTAGTACTCTCTCTGCTGATATGATACATATGTAGGTAAGAGTATTCATTCAGTCTTAATTTTTAATAGCATAGATGCTGAAATAACTTTAATGATAATTAGAGTAAGAAAAGTGCACAACCTGGTCAATTGTTTGCCACTAGCCTATTCAGAAAACAACTTAAATTATGTGAAAGTATTCTTTTAATATTCTTATCTGCTTGCTATGTGATACTTGTACATATTTATGAGATAACATGCAATGTTTCAATTTGCATTTATATTTTATAATGAGTAAATATAGATTAGGGATTGGATGTGGAATGAAATTGCTCAAAGGGTACAATAAAACTGAGTTTTGTTTGTTGAAAGGCAGATTTCTGACACTGCATTTCTGTAAAATTGGAACTTATGTGTGAAATCTTCACCTCAGTAGCTATTACTTATTTAATGCTTAGCTGGATGTGGTTCTTTAGATGTACTTTATCATGAAGTTATCCTTGCTTTGAGAGTTGATACTAATATTACTCCTAAGTATGATATTCTTCAAAACATACTGCATCTACTAATTTACTTGATTTTGCAACACTCCTTTCAGACTGGTACCATTGTTATCTTCATTGGGAAACTAAGGGAAAGAGATATTAACTATATAGTATTTGATAATTAGTAAATAGAATAAAGGTGAACAGCCTTAATACAGATTCATGTTCTCAACTGACATACTAGATATCTATAGACAAATGATAGTAGCTTACACTCCCTCCAACATTGTTTACTTTTTAATTAAAATATTAGCTACAACCCTGAAAGTGTAAAAGATGTGCTAAGGATAAGGAAGGATTAAGATATCATCCTCTCTGATATTTTGAACTAGATAAGGAGACCACAGACCCAGGGGCTAGTAAACACTGGTGTTTGTTGATTGTCATAACCCAAAGACCAAGACCATGAGGATATATCATTAATTCCATTTAAGCAGGATAAAGAATTATAGTCATTGTCTATACAATTTAGATTACAATATTCTGTGGTATTCTGATGCTTTACAGCTACTTCTTGTAATTTATTCTTCTGCGGTAATTTATGTATCCTCTATTCAGGAAAGCAGAGAATATATATAAATAAGATTCTGAATCTAAACAATATAGAACATAGCATTTTAGTATAGAAAACATGGTAAAAATGAAAAGAAGATGTAATACGCCTTGTGTTTATTTACTGCTATAAACGCATTGTGTAACAGTGTTGACTGATTAAAGGTAATAGAAGCAAACCATGCACAATTCACTTGAAAATGAAATATGTCAATATGAATTACATAGCAAAGAGAGAAGCATAATTTTTTAAATTTAATTTTGTTTTGAAAACTAAAACCAAGAACAGGATAAAAAGTCAGAAACAAAGACAGAAGGAGGCTAACATACAACAGTATATATGTTACAGATTTTCAGAACAAGAATAGCTGATTAACAATGCTTTATATGTTATCTGTTTTCATACTCAAATCTGTTGTTCAGATTAACAGATATAGTTATATAAGATTAGACACATAATTGCTTTCAAGGAAGCTTAAATTTTTGTGCATATCTATCTTTTTTAACCTTTTTTAAAATTTATTCTATTTATTTATTTATTATTACTATTTTTTTTTTTTTTTTGGCTTTTTTGAGACAGGGTCTCACTGTGCAGTTCAGGCTGGCTTTGAGCTCACTTTTGTAGCCCAGGCTGGTCTCGAACTCTCAGCGATCCTCCTGCCTCAGCCTCCCAAGTGCTGGGATTACAGGCGTGAGCCACCACGCCCGGCTTAAAATTTATTTTAAAGAGAGTATAGTAACAATTGATATGACATTAGAAATGGCACACATTTAGAAGACCTAGATGATAGGTATTCAAGCATGTTATACCTTCCAGATTTTTATTTCTTCTTTTGAAGACAGACATGTCTTACCACAAAAATTATTCTTATGATACTAATTCTAAATGAAAATGGGAGATTTTCAATGATACCTTTGGAATATAGGTTCTAGAGAAGAAGTCACAATTACTTTTTTATTGACAATAAATAAAAAGATATGTTCATCAAAGGTGAATTACATGGTATAATTGTATTAGGGCACAGAATGTTCATCTATTTTTCCACAAAGCAATAATTTACCTTTGAAGTTATTTCAGACCAAAAATCAGAAATAATTTTGAAAATATTTATTGACTTCTGTTCCAAAAATCCTTGACCATTAAAAATATGAATTTCTTATCATTGTTAAAAAGTTTATGTAGCATTTTAAAAAGATGGTTAAAATTATGGAAATATAGGCTCAGGTTCCTCTTTATAGGTATAACATATGAACTTTATATTAAAGATTAATGTACCTCAGAGCATTTTTTCATCTTTATAGGCTCACATAAGTCTCCCATCAGTAGTCTATCAAGGTATTATTTTATAAATAAGGAGAAGCATTCTACCATATGAAAATATAATTTATGATATAAATAGATTAATTCTATATGAATCAGGTATTAACGAGGTGCCAACCTTCTTTCTGATCTGCCTCACATTTCTAGAGGTGTCACCCATGGTGGAGGTCCCAGAAGGCCCTCATGGCAAGGGATCAAATTCTCAGTGGACCATATCACATTATTATGTAAAGGAGAAGAGAAAGAAGACATTATCTAAGTATTTTATAGATTTTTTCAATTAGTTTGATTGTTGATCTGTCCATATGAGAATTAAATTTATAGTATCTTATAAATTAAATAACTGTATCTCCCGATGTTAAAACAAAAAGTGCTGGATGGGAGAGAAAAGAAAAAGATTTGAGATGTCTTTCTGCACACAGCAGTTGCCTAGAATGATGATAATCAGATACTGCAAACATGCATTAATAAAAATGGTATAAAAAAGCAAAGCATGACGTACTCTGTATCTGGATGTGTGCAGGATGGTCAGTTACCTTAAGCATCTATTATTCTTGTCCCTCTCTTACTTCATGTCAGCTGTGCTGTCCTCTTTGCTCTTCCAACTGGAAAGTCACTTTGCATTTATCAATTTGAAAGTTGAAGTCTCAGAAACAAATGACACTTTTTAGGAGTTAAGATGGTAGAGAAAATGTGGATATGTTTGTCTAGTGTTAGCAAACTTAGAAGTTGCACAAGCTCTGAGTATTGAATGTACAACATGACTACTATGGTTAATATCAAGTATGCTTGAAATTTGTAAAGCAGGTAGGTCCTAAATGTTTTCACTGTATCCCACCAAAAAATGGTAACCATGTGAGCTGATGCAAGTATGAATTAACTTTATTATGGCACTCTCTTCACAATGTGTCAGATCTTCAGATTGTACACCGTAATAATTCTTGAGAAAAGGAAAGGTTAAGTTCTAAATATTAGATTGCTGAAGATCTCTATATTTTAGAGTCAAGTTTCTAGGATCCTCAATCATGACATATTTCTTTTTGCTTTGTAGCACCGATGTCAGTGTTTTGAACTAGTTGGTATTTCTTATTGATCTTGTAGCTAAATGTCTGCTTTATTCAACAGTTCTCATTGCCCTATGCCCTGCTTCCACCATTGTTGTAGTATACTTGGTGAAAGCTCCCGTTCCACATGCACACGACTCCTGCTGAGGTAATGTGGTCTGACTTTTGAGTTCTGCTATTCTCCGTTGGTGGTCGGCTGCTGTTCCCTTCAGAGACCCTTTGGGCCTTTGCATGGGTAGGGTGAGGGTGGGCTACATGGCTCCCTTGTTTCCTAGGCTTCCCTTATCACAGGAACATAGTGAAGGCTCTGTGAGGAGCAATGGGTGGATGGAGACAGAATTTTTCAATTTTTATTCTAATTCATGAACCAACCCGACACAAAGTCATTAACCGTTTGTTTATAGTATGCATGGCTATCCTTCATCGTAATCCAGGGGAGTCTCCTTCCCCTTCACCAGACCTCAATGATAGAGGCTAGTCATAGTTTATGTTTATTTACGCACCAATTCATCTAGATTATTCAGCATACAAAGTTCCTTAAATTCTCTAAGTTATTATTGTATAGCTTGTTTAATATATTATTGTTATTTGTAGTTTCCCAATTAGTAATATTGGGGCTGGTCAGAGCCAAAGTGTTTCATCTGCTTATTCTCAGTGCTGACTCCCACCGTTATTAGTTAAGAAAGATCATATCCTGGAAAAGCCTAAATTACCTGTAATGCTCTAAGTTAAACTTAATTATTTTCTTCTTTGATAAATTCTCAGACAAGTATGTGGTTACTAATTATGGCTCTTAAATGTCATGGCATAGGACACGATATGCTTCCAAGACAACATTTACTGTATTAAAATATAACCACCTGTTGCTAAGTAGCCTCTAATTATAGGAGTGAAAATGCTATATATAAAAATATTTATTTATAAAATATTCTGTTATAGAGTATTATATATATACAAAGAAGTGAACTGGAGAGAGAGCTTGGCAGTCTTATCACCTGCCCGGCAAGTGCAAGGACCTGACTTCAATCTTCAGTACTGTGTGCTGTGCTGGCCCAGGCCTGCTGTGCTGGCCCCAGAAATCCAGCATGGTGGTGCACGCATGTAATCCAAGTGCTGGGAACTCTGAGACCGGAGGATCACTGTAAGTCAGAGCCACATAATGAAACACTATACCAAATAAATTTTTAAAAAATTAAAAACTTTAGAAATACAAAGAAATGATTATGATAATAAAATAGAAGAGTCAGAGAAAAATAAATTGAATAGTTGTGAGAAGTTAAGCTACAAAAGATGAGTGACTTGCTTTTCTTGTTTTACATTATAAAAGGAAAAAATAATAACTTTGAGAGCTCTAGTTATAGTTAGAATGAAAGGACTAAAATATTGAAAGCAGGTAAAACTGAAACAAGGAAATAGTTTTAATGCCTGTAATTGTAATGTGATTATTGAAGTAGTCCATCCAAATTGCCATCGCCATATAAAGTAAGTCTTATATTAAACTCCTGACAACTGACATTGATGACAAACATTCAGTAGACCCCCCAGCAACTTTCTACAACCAAGAATACCAGGCCACTGCAGTGCCAGCCCTGTACCCCTGGGGTCTCACCAGCAAGGTTTGAATCTTCCTGGTTGAGGAGTCTCAGGAGATCCAGAAACTGCCCGGTCACTGACTTGAACTTCCCTCACATCTGCCTGCGGATGCCTCCTCACTCTCACTGACAGAGTGGGTAGCATCTTATATGGTTGGTGTTTCCTTGCTCTCCCAAATTTTTTCCTTTCTTCTTTCTTTCCTTCTTTCTTTCTTTCTTTCTTTCTTTCTTTCTTTCTTTCTTTCTTTCTTTCTTTCTCTTTCGTTTGTTCGTTCGTTCTGTCTGTCTGTCTGTCTGTCTGTCTCTCTCTCTCTCTCTCTCTCTCTCTCTTTTGGTAGCAGAGATTGAATTCAGGACTGGTGTTTGCCAGGCAAGCACTTATTCTACTGAGCTAACTCCCCAGGCCTAAAACAGAATTTTATTTATTTATTTATTTATTTTGTACCAGGGTTTGAACTCAGAACCTTGTGGTTGCCAGGCAGACACTTATATTGCTGGGATATCTTTCTATCCCTTCTCCCAGAATTTCAAGTGATAAGTGAGTCATGTTGTTTGGCTAATAGTGGAAAATCAAAGTAAATTTGTCTACATTCTGTCACCTCAGAAACTCAAGGAGCCTCCTCCTAAGCCCTTGTGTCCCAGTTACTACTCCCCACTCATGCCAAGGGTTTCTCCTTTTAAGAATTTTGGAGCTGGAGATAATCCCAGACTGAGTGCCCAAAGAAGGAGGTTCACTAGTACTAGCCCAGTCTCTTTAATTTGGCAAAAATTACTAGGTATGTAACTCAGTGTGAAGCTTGGGTTCATTTGCCAGTAAAAATCAATGAACAAACAAACAAAACAAAAACTGACTGCTTTCCTCTGTGCCCTCTCTTTTTATTTTCCTTAGACTCTAGGATAAATAAGTGAATTAAGGTAAGAATTCCATGTTCTTCCTTTCTTGAATCTGTCCTGCAGATATGCACATCAAGAATTTTTACAGAAATATTCTTTATTTCTTCTACTCTCAAACAAAAATGTTTCTTCTGAGCAAATAAGTGCAAATTTATTTTTCAAGTTCTTATTCTCTTCTACTTAACTCAAACACTTTAACCAGCAATTTTTTTTCATACATTCACCTAGCATACTATATTTGGCTTTATTTTGAACGTCTAAATATAGTTTTTCCCCCTTGAAGATTGTTGAAATTGTTCTTAACATTTTGTTCCCAGCCTAACAACAGCTATTAATCTTGTTCTCCTTTTTAATGATACTTAGAAAAATATCAACCTGATGCATCTTAAGCAATGTTTAATCATTTCTATCATTCATTTCTAAAAGTTGTACTCTTTCTGATGATGACTCTCAAGCTGTGTGGTACACAGTCTCGCCCAGGAACGCAGTCTGCTCCTGTCTATCATCATCCATAATGTCCAGCCACAACAATCATATGCACAGCCTGCTCATAGTTAATGAAAATGAGTTCATTTAGAGGTTTCTTGTATTGCTTATTTTTATACTTATAAAAAAATCTAAGACAAAGTGTTTTTATGGAAAGAACTTCAGACATGAAATCACTATTCTTTATTTTCGATCTTGCCAATCCGAAGCACTTAATAACAAACCATAGTCTTTCAAATTTTATCATGGATAAATAAGCTTTGTTTATTCCTTTTTTGGTCCTAAATTTCAAGACAATAAAATGAGCATTGTGCTGTTTAGGCAGTGAAGAAAGAAAGATAATGTTGAGCTGCACCCTGAAGACATTTCCTTTGTATTATAATGCTTTTTATCCACAGATGTTAGTTGAAAATTGATATAATGGTGTTTCTTGTAAGCCTACTAGAAACAAAACAAAACAAAAAACATTTTAAAAGTATAATAGATGTAATTGTATGTGATAAATGAGCCAAGTGAAATTGTACTAGAAACCCATAGGGAATAATTATCTATCAGTGGCACCTGCAGAGAAATTATAAACAGCTGCAGAATTTGATTTTTGAACAAGAAAATAGAGAAAATAACTTAAAGATTGGTACTAAGAATTGAGAAGTTAGGAAAGAGAATATAGAATGAGAAGAAGAGCATTCACACATGAATTCAATCCAGAGATAATAAGGTGCAAAACAATAAGAAGTGCTTTTTAAATTCATAGAAAATGTTAATTGGGATGGAGGTAAGAAAAGATTGCTAATTTCACATCCAAGATATGATTCTCATTTACAGTGTAAAAGTGCCTAAAATTATAAATTGGCTTGTTAGGCAGAATGCTATAATAACATAAACATCTATAAGCTGTTTAATTTTTAAAAGTAATTTACCATTTATGATGATTTATGTAATTGGTTTCATGTATTTTACAGAATTTGAGACAAAGTAGGTAGCATTTCCCCCTTTTTATTTATTTCTTTTTCTTTGGAAATCTTAGAAAGATTAAAAATATCTATGTAGGATACATATGCCTTGTTTTTTACATATCATATGTGTACAGAAAAATTATGTGTACGTCTCTCTATATCCATATCTATATCGATCCACAGCCATATCCATGTCTAGATAGTACACATAACTCTTTGTTCTTGCGGTGGAGTTAAAGTCATGGTTTTCCCAGATGTGTTCAAATGATTCAAATACGAATATAAATTTTTATAAATAAACCAAAGTATGTAGAATTTTGCATTTTTTCATATATAGAAAGAAATTAATTCCAAATGGATCAAATATACAAATACATTATCTGAAATAATGAAACTACTAGAAGAATATAGAGAAGAGATGCTTAGGATATTGGTTTGGGCAAATATGTTTTGGATGAGTTCAGTAGCATGGACAATAAAAAGAAATGATGACAAGTGGAATTTTCTCAAACTAAGCAACTCCTGTACAATGCAGAAAATTATCAAAACAAGGGTGAGAGAAGTTACACAACAGGAGAAGACTTTGATCTAAGGGATTTTTCTTTAGAGTATTTAAGAGACCTAATAGCAAAATCGCTTAATCACCATTGTCACCATTATTCTTGTTATCATTATGATCATCTGATTAATTATAGGAAAATAGCCTGAACAGACATTTCTCAAAAATGAATTTACAGACAGTTAACAAGTACATGTCCAAGGTCCTAAAAATCATCAAGGAGAAACTAAGCAAACCATAGCGATACATCAGCTCCACTAGTGAGAATAACCGTCAGAAGAGGACAGACAAAAATAAATGCTGAAGACAATGCAGAGGAAGGAAACACATACTTTATTAGTTAAGAATTACAGAAAAAGACATGGTGGCTCTTCAGAAATATTAAAATAAGATTACTCTAGTTGGGCTGGGGAGACAGCTCAGTAGAATAAATGCTCACCTGGCAAGTGCAAGGTCCTGAGTTCAACCCCCAGTACTGGAGAAAAAAAAGTTAGAAGTTAAAGTTGCTCATTGTAAAGGGCTAAAGGGCATCAGCAAGTTTGGCCTCAACTGCTGTAGCTGATGAATTATATATGAATGTACAGTGTTTATTTATGAGTAGATGTGTAGTCATGTATGCACTGCATTGCATGATGTATGCACATGGTAAGTGTAAAGCAAAGAATGATAAATAGAGACAGCATATGAGAAAGAAGAATCTCTGAGACAGAGCTACCTATGAGAATAAGTGACATCCCAAGAAATGACCAAAACATGGAGGATAGTATCAAATATTCCAAAGGATGTGTGGCAGATGTCTAAATTGGGGTGATTTGTCTCCAAAAGCCAAGGAGGCTATCTAGTTATGTACAAGGCTGCAAACCACAAAACACCTGAAATGTTAAGGACACCGCTCTGTAGATAATAAAACATTCCCAATCAGTGAAAAAGGCAGCAACTTTCAACTTGGATATGCATGATCTGATAATTAGGGTAGAATACTTTTTACTGGGGCTGGCCAGTAGTCCATGTCTTTTTTTAACATTAAAACAAGATAAACCCGGGGGTGTGCAAGTTTATTCTCTAGTATCTTCAGTGTAAATATTGGACAAAAAGTTTTTTAAACCTTTCCGCTCTAAGTCCCGCCTGGAGCTGTCGCAATGGGCAAGTTCATGAAACCGGGGAAAGTGGTGCTGGTCCTTGCCCGACGCTACTCCGGACGCAAAACCGTCATTGTGAAGAACATCGACAACGGCACCTCCGACCGCCCCTACAGCCATGCTCTGGTGGCTGGGACTGACCGCTATCCCCGCAAAGTGACAGCCGCCATGGGCAAGAAGAAAATCACCAAGAGGTCAAAGATCAAGTCCTTTGTGAAGGTTTATAACTACAACCACCTCATGCCCACGAGGTACTCTGTGGACATCCCCCTGGACAAGACGGTGGTCAACAAGGACGTCTTCAGAGACCCAGCCCTCAAGCGCAAGGCCTGGTGGGAGGCAAAGGTCAAGTTTGAGGAGAGATACAAGACAGGCAAGAACAAGTGGTTCTTCCAGAAGCTACGGTTTTAGGTGTTTCTTTTTTTTTTTTTTTTTTTTTTTTTTTTTTTTTTTTTTTTTTTTTTTTTTTTTTTTTTTTTTTTTGTTGTTGTTGTTCGTTTGTTTGTTTCTGTCATTAAAAATTTCCAAAAAAAAAAAAAAAAGTTTTTTAAATGATAAAAATGCCACATTAGGGGAAATGCAAATTAGAAGAGTCAAAGGGCATGTATCATCTTCCCATAGTTCTAGTTTCTTCAAATAATTCATTGCCAAAATTGGTCTTTATTAGTATTTTCATCTGAAAGAACATCCTCATAATTCACTTCACCTGATTATTTTTACTCTTGACTCCTGTGTATTACTATTTTCAAAGAAATGTAGCTTATCTTCCTTTGTTTTAAAGAAAAATAAAACTGTTAGACTTGGTTCATCTTTTCCTGGAGGCAATTCTCACAGAACATGTTGTAAAACTAAAAATGCATCTTAGATTAGAGATGCTGAGAATAAATTCAAGTTTTTTTTTAAACCCATGTTAATCATATATGGTAGGGCCCTCAGCATGAATAATTTTTAAAGAAAGATGGGGAAAATTTTATTTAAAAGATACTTTGGAAAATAAACTTAAATGCTGCAAAAGAAATAGATTTTTCTCATGTTTTGCAAAATATCGCTATAGCATCATCCTTATTTGATGATAACAAGATAAATGGGATGTTCAACTTACAATGAGAAAAGATTTGTTTTGGCACACAGCTTTTGAAGTATGAGTTCATATTTGATTGACCCTGCTGGTTTTGAGCCTTCAGGAGGCGGTGCACCATGGAGTGAGTGGTGGTGGAACAAAATCATTCAATTTAGGACTACGGAGCAAAATACAGCAAGAGGAAGGCCTCTGAGGACTGCCAGCACTCACACTTGGGCCTAATTCCGGAAGGCTTCTCCACCTCTCAGTGCTCTTCCCAGGGTGCTCACTCGCAGCGTATGGGCTGTTAGCCTTTCAAGATCCAAGCTGTCACAAATAGTAGCTACTAATAACTGATTAAAAATAAACTTAAGGCCTGGGGCTAGCGTAGCACAGTATCTTCCTGGCAAAAGTGTGGTTGTAAGTTTCACTCACTGTAACACAAAAATAATAAAAATAAGTTTGAGTTTCTTAAAAAGTAATTTGAAACAGGGTCTCGCTATGCAGTTCAGGCTGGCCTTGAGCTCACTTTTGTAGCCCAGGCTCGTCTCGAACTCACACTGATCCTCCTACCTCAAGCTCTTAAGTGCTGGGATTGCAGGTGTGTGCCACCACATCTGGCTTTAAAAGGTAATTTCTTGACATTAAATGGTAGTATTTCTTTTGTCAGTAAATCATGGGGATGCTTACATGTCAATGATAGAAATTAGTAAATATCTTAATGAAAGCAGCACTCAGTAAGCAACTACCTACACTAAAAATTAATTTTGGCATTGAGTCAACTGTAACAGAATGTCATAGATCATGAATTTTCAGTGTTCTTGAAGTGTCTCAGGTAAGAAGCAATACAGATTACCTGACACTACATTCTTTAATACATAATTCATTTTTGTACTTTAAAATGACATTGTGGTATTTCATCAATTTTTGATAATGGTCTCTCCAGACTCATCAAATACTGGAGTCTTTCCTCTTTTCCTTGATAGTGTCATATTGTTATATTTTCTGTTTGGAAGCTGATGTAGTTATACCAGATTATCATTTGAGACTTATGCCATTTTCTGCATTATGTTAATAAATTCCTCTGATGTCCCATTTTCTATGAATGATTTCTTATATACTCTCTTACATCCCTACCCACTTTATTTTATTATCGCACCTTGTTCCTTTAGTGCTATTTTAAAAAAAAGTAAAACAAGAGTAAACAAACACATAAAACAGTAGTACTAGGTATGTTCCATTTTTTTAAAATCATGAATTTAAAAAATATTCAGCCTAAAATATAGTCTTTTCCACAGTTTGATTATACTTTCTATAATTACTAAATTTATTCCAAACTGAGTTTTCATAAAATAAAATTTAAGTTATCTTAAAATTTATTTCTTTACCAACAGAATGTAACAATAGAACAGTATTATTCAGTAGTAGCATATAAGTTAACCAACGATGTAAAGATTCATAAAGACCAGTGTTTGCTTTAGTAATTACACAGAGGTGGAACAGAGGAGCATAAAATGTGAAATTTGAAAAGCAAAACAATAGAGAATGAGAAGGAGGTAAGACAAGTGGAATAAAGAACCCTATTCAGAATTAAAAGGAGACTAGAAGTATTGGATAAAAATAATAGGTTAGAAATAACCAAGAAAAAGAACAAAAAAAAAAAAAAAAAAAAAAAAAAAAAAAAAAAAAAAA
>PVJA010044346.1:0-16220 GCA_004027025.1 Myocastor coypus | reverse complement strand
AGAAAGAAAGAAAGAAAGAAAGAAAGAAAGAAAGAAAGAAAGAAAGAAAGAGAAAGAAAGACTTAAGACACAAGTTCCTGAGGAATTCTAACTCACTTATGGGTTCCTGGTTTAACACAACACACAGCACTGAAAAGAGATATATGCACATCGCTATTCTATGAAGAATATACTGTCATTTTATAGCAAACGATGGAATGTAAACAGCTATCAATTTTTCCACTTAGTCTAACACTTGTAACAATCAAAAG
Source organism: Myocastor coypus (assembly GCA_004027025.1). Classification (NCBI taxonomy): domain Eukaryota; kingdom Metazoa; phylum Chordata; class Mammalia; order Rodentia; family Myocastoridae; genus Myocastor; species Myocastor coypus. The sequence goes on along the minus strand of PVJA010044346.1, from coordinate 15,969 downwards.
TGCTAGTATATAAACATTTATGTCTGCATAACCTGACATGCTTCACCAAAAAAGGTAAATGTTTGATAAAGAAAGAAGAATAAAGAATCTTAGCAACCTAGATCCCAACACCCTACATTAATATATTAATCAGCCCATGATTCATCTTAAATTTATATTTCAGAAATTTTTATCTCAATAAAATGATTTGATTTTTTTTTTTTTTTTTTTTTTGGGTGGGACTGGGGTTTGAACTCACAATCTTGCACTTGCCAGGCAAGCACTTTTGCCACAGAGCTATCTCCCTAACCCCAAAAACGAGGATTTAAAAAAAAAAAAAAAAAAAAACCTAAATTAGAAATTTTGATGTTTTCATTTCTGCTTGGTTATAAAGAATATGGCTATAGAAACATCAGAGAATAAAATTCAAGACATAGTTTGCATTTTCTAAATATAGTCACACCCTGACATCAATTCCATGCTCACTGTCATAAATGCTGAGTGGCTCAATGCCAAGCACCTATTATGGCATGTAAACTTCTAGTAGCTTCCAGTATATTTCACATTGCTTCCTCTCTCTCATATCTTTATATCTTCTACAGTAGGCAGCCCAATGTCTTTACATATCAGGCACTCAGAAATATTTACTTTATTCTTTCAAAATAACCTTACCCTTCGAAATGACACAACATAAAATGTGTCTCCCCTTCTGCGAATAGCTTCAAAGAAATCCTGATAACTTCCAGGTGGAGCGTAATATACTTGTAACTCATTCCCCGAGTTCCTACTAACGAAAAAAGTGAAGATAATATTACTAAGTGAAGAAGTTCCATTTCTCCCCAAAATTCTTCCCATCCTAAGGTCATGTATCAATTTAAAAAATCTGTTTTGACCAGCATTTTGATAATTATTTTAAAATTCATTTAATTATTGCTTCTCTTGACACACAAAAAATTATACATGTATATATATTTATAGGGTATGACTGATGTTTCAATACATGTATACACTCAAAGAAAACATCCTTATCTACTCAAACATTTACCATTTAGTTATACCAAAAACATGAAAAATATGAAGTGCATTATCATTATGTGTAGCGATACAACTGTGCAAGGGAAAACCAGAACTTATTTCTCTCAAACTGCAAGTTAGAACCCACTGATCAACCTTCCCCTACATTTCCTTCCCCACTGCTCTTTCTGGCCCTAGTAACCACTGTTCTACCCTATGAGGTCAACTTTTCTAGATCCCATATATGGAGATCATGTGCTATTTGTCTTTCTGTGCCTGATATATACACTTCAGTTCCAGTCCTGACCCAAACAATAGGTTTCCATCCTTCTTATGGCTAGATGATGTTCCACTGTGTGTGACAATCACACACACACACACACACACACACACCTTCTTCATCCATTCTTCAGGCTGATGGACCCTTAGATTGTTTCCATTTCTTGGTTATTGTAAATAGGAATTAAAAAAATATGCAAGTGCAGATGTTTGGCAGTAAGGGTGTTTTGTTTTGTTTGTTTTTGTTTTTTCCTGCAGTACTTTTTTTTAGTTTTTTTAAAGAGAATAGAAATAATTTTAAAAACTAGAAAAATACAGAATTTAATGACACAAAATTACAGGCATTCAACAATGATTGTTACATTTCAAATTGTTGTCTTCAAATCAGTTGTTCAGATTACCAGATATAAGCATATAATGTTGATCAAAAATTATAAAAAGTTTAAAAAGGAGATAAAAATTGAAAAGGAGAGAGAAAAAATAAGCTTAACTGCTCCTTACAATAGACCAGCAGAAATTACCAGTTCAATTATACAAGCTATCCTGTGTATATACTTATATATTTCTTCTTCCCTTCCTGCTTTCCTTTTCTCCTTTCCCTCATCCCAGTTGTTCCTTCCCTTTAAACAATTTCTTTCCCTTTCATAGTATTTATTGTACCTTTCAAGTTTTATTTACCTTTCCAAGATCTTACACTAGGGAGACAACATGGCAGTAAGCTTTTTAAATAATATTTTAGCCCAAGATCAAGGATAATTATAAGAACTAATTTGCTAAAGCCAAAATTCTCATTTCTGAATCAAGATTCTAAAATGTAATAGTAACGTATACTGAAAAACATATAAAAGTTATGAAATATTTAGACATAAAAATTTCTATGTAAGTTTGTATGATTTGTTAAATGTTCATAACAAAACCTAAGTCTGTGGAAAATTAATTTTTCACCACTCTGCCCAACATGTGAAGGCAAGGTTGCCTACAAGGATGTATGAATGAAGGAGAAAAGCCTAGGGGCTGAAAATGGGCTTTGAAGTCCTGTCCCACTCGGCTCCTTATGTGAGTCCTCTCGGGGACAGCAACCTCTCTGAGGAAACTCAGCTTCCTCCTCAACAAAATAATCACATGAGCCTTGCAGAACTGCTACTGGTATTAGAGATATTATATGGAAAAGCATCACTCCACAACTGGGAGCAAGTGATAGGAAAAAACCATGTAGCTGCCTTGATAAACACTAACTAATGTTAAAATAAAAACTAAACTATACCTCAAAGCTATACCATACCTAAAAACATAGACTCGAGTGATACAAATATACACTCCTTAAAATTTCAATGTTAGTGGCCCAGCAGGATAGCTCAGTGGTCTAAAGCGCCTGCTTAGGAAAGCTTAGGCGGCTGCAGGGACAGTGGTTCGATACCCAACACCACATGCTACGCCAGCCCTGCCCTCAGGGCAGGCTGAGCTGGCCATAAAAATAAATAAACAAACAAACAAAAGTTCTGAAACAAGAAAAAAAATAATAAAATAAAATAAAAAATCTTTAAAAAAATTTCAATGTTAGTGTTGCGCACAATCAATATCCAGAAGAATTAAAAAGATCAAAATTTTTCTCCAAAGAGAAAATGTTTCCATATCAATAAAACATCATTAACCATTAACCATCATTAAAAGATGAACAACATCAGCCTACAAGTAAGTGATAGGTGAGTCATAAAACGTTGCCTTGACATAATCCCATTTCCTTACCCTAATATTTTAGGAATGCAGTTCTATTTGTGGCAGCTGTTTTAGCTGTATTTGTGACTGACCACAAAAATTGAGTGTGCTGAATTTAGGGTTACAAATACATTTTACTAAGCAGGCAGATTAATAGATACAGAATCTATGAATATTATTTGGATCTATGAATGAAGACTAACTACAAATTATTAAAAACATTTTTAACTAATGAAGAAACACTATTCCATCATAATCATATGTATCAAAAATTGATGCCTATTTTAAAAAATAAATACACACTAAATGAATTCTGGATAGTAGAGAATTGCTAATTATGACATAAATATATTTAAATTGTCCATTTCTACAGGACAATATAATCTCGTGATTTTAAATTTTCACAATTACCAATATGCTGCCAACTGGCATTGAATTTGCAATTAATAAGATAATGAATAAAATACCTTTCAACTTATAGCTTCAATATACAGACTTTTTTTAAATTTTAGGTAAGAGTCTACACAGGATTCAGGGTCTCACTATTAGATCGGACTTGTAGTGATCTGCCTGCTTACAGCCTCCCAAGAGTTGGGATGACAGGTGTGCACCACCACACCCAATCTCAATAGCCATCCCAGTGCACCCCACTGACAAGAGTGGGGCTGGCACAGCAGGCCTGAGGATCAAACCCCCCGACCCCTGTGCCTGCTTACAGGCACTTTAACCCACTGAGCTATTTGGCCATCCCTATGCATACATTTTTTTCAGTGCCTGGCACATAGTAGGCCCTTAGTAAATACAAACTAATATCAAATAGTGAACTGTCAGTCCATGGTAGAGCTACAGCACTTTGGAGACAATGTTGTCAATATTACCACATCATCACTTACCACTTAATAGAGCTCTTAATATTTGCCAGGTGCCCTTCTAAGTGTTTGAAATATAGTATCTAATTTAGGCATTATAGTAAGTCTATGCTGTCAAAATTGTGTCAATAACTAAATTTCAATTACATTGTCCTGCCTGAACCACAGATCAAGTTACAAGGCACAGTAATGATTTGAATTCTGATAAATCTTAAAAGTAGACTCTTAATAAGGAAGCTATTATTACTTCCCACATTATCTTCCTTTTATTTAGGTATGTCTTAGAGAAGACATTTAAACATCTAAGTATTCTGGAATCTTTCAAAATCTTAAATAGTATTTCGCAATAAAAAATAAATTTTAAGTTAAACATCTAGGATCTGAATTCTGATTCTGCTGGTTGGTGCTATGACTGAAAATCACATCAGATTAATGAATTGCCCAGTTTTTTCACATACAAAATACATTTCAATGGCCCGGCGGGATGGCTCAGTGGTCTAAAGCACCTGCTTGGGGAAGCTTGGGTGGCTTCAGAGACCACGGTTCGATCCTGGGCACCACATGCTGCGCCAGCCCTGACCTCGGGGCGGGCTAAGCCGGCCATAAAAATGAGTGAATAAACAAACAAAGGTTCTGAAACAAGAATAAAAATAATAAATAAAATAAAAAATTTTTAAAAAAATACACTTCAAATTATTATATGTATTTAAAGATAAACTGGATATAAAGCAGTCATCAAAATACCTGGCAGAGGGGTCAGGGAGATAGCTCCGTGGCACAAGCACCTGCCTGACAAGTGCAAGGTTGTGAGTTTGAACCCCATTCCCACCCAAAAACAAAGCAAATAACAACAACAAAAAAAGCACCTGGCAAAGAAGAGTCAAAAAAATAGCATTCCCCTACAATAGGCTTAGGAAATAGATGCAAAGCAAGAAAAAGACAGCTAACTTTAAGATTTTCAACAAAATGAGAAATGAATAGCACTCTGTGTAGTTAAAGAATTCTGGAGGACTGATGTTTTGAAATAATTTAGCTGTACTCCAACTACATATTCAAAATTAGCATATGTTATATGTAATAACAAAAATCATAGATAGGGTAAAAGGGAAGTATGAATTTTAACTTTATTAAAATATATGCTGTTTTAAATTCTGTGGCAGGGGCCGGGGATGTAGCTCAGTGGCGCAGCGCCTGCCTAGCAAGTGCAAGGCCCAGAGTTCGATTCCCAGTACCAAAAAACAAAATAGTAAAAAGACCAAAAAAAGTCCCTTTGGAAAAAAAAAAAAAAAAAACTTTAAAAAAACAAACAAACAAACAAACAAATAAATAAATAAATTCTGTGGCGAAGACCTTCTATACTTTCTTACCTGATACTAGTGGTTTCTGTGTATTGCACAGCCATCAACTGAGAATTTGAGCTCTGTTCCAGAGCACCCTGAAAGAGAAAAGCAAACACTTAATGCCATACAGTAAAAGTTTATGAAGATCTTCCTATACTAACACACTCTACATTGTTATTAAACTTTTAGTAAAATATTCACACTGTTTTTCATGGATATTGTGACATATTAAGTTCATGTAATTAAATACCAACACAGAAATTAGAACTCTAAGTAAAACCGTGGCCTGGGGATTCTTACGGAGTGTTACAGAGATGGAGACACTTAAGGTACTTCCTATAAAGTCTAATGAAGGAACAAAAGTTTAATCCAAGAACTACAAGCTTTATGACCAAGCTATATAAGAATTAATGGACATATAACAACTTAAGTTTTTCTAAAATAATTTTTATGAGTAACAAGTTTCTAAGAAGTATGAAAGGTCTCAAATGAAAACTACATTCCTGGGGCTGGGGAGATAGCTTAAGTGCTGGCCTGGCAAGCACAGGATTCTGAGTTCAATCCCTAGTACTTCAAAGAAAGAAAGAGAGAGAGAGAAAGAGAGAGAGAGAGAGAGAGGAAAGAAGAAAGGAAGAAAGAAAGAAAGAAAGAAAGAAAGAGAAAAGAAAACTACATTCCATATTGTTTCCTCAGTTCAATATAAGTATCTTCACACCTAAATATACATATATGAACTAAATATTTAAGAGATCTCACCAATGATCCTTTTGGCAAGGAGTTTAAACTGGAACTGGTCCTGGTTCATATACACTATACTGCTTCTCTTTTAGATAGCACATGCTCTGCATTATGACACTTTATGCGCCATGAAAGTTTTATAACCTGATCTTCAGAAAAATTTTATAAGAGCATCAAAATTCAAGGGCATATTACTTTTGCTTCATTACACAAAGTGACCTGACTACTATTCTGCCAAACAGTGCTTTGCGTAACTGCTTAGTCATAGACATCTGCCATTTGTTCACTACTGTGTTATTATTGTTGTTAATCTGTTATTGTACCTAGTTCAGAAGTTAACCCTTATCATAGGTCTGTAGAACATACCTATGTACAGGGAGAACATAGTATACATAAGATTTGGTACTATCTACTTAGAGTGTACCTTAAAATATTATTTGAACAATGTAAGAACTTAGCAGCATATTTCTACTTGTCTCTCCCTACCTTTGTGACCTTCTACTTAATCTATACACTCCACAAGTAATTGCTTTTATTATTGCTTTAAAAATACAACAGTCTTTGAAAGGAATATATACAAATATAATGTACAGATTTTTTTCCCAAGACCGGGGTTCAAACTCACAACCTTGCACTTGCCAGGCAGACACTTGTGCCACAGAGCTATCTCCCCTGCCCCAATGTACAGATTTTTTTAAGGCACTGTTTTTATCTAGATACTTAAATGTCTGAGGCCTTCCTTGCTAGTCTGCTAATCTGGGATTCTAGCTTGTATCATTTTTCTTAGTCTAAAAGTTGGGGAAATTTCTTATAGTTCAGGGATTCTGAAAAACAATTCTCTTAGCTTTTGTCTGTCTGATAATACCTCCAACTTAGAAACAATGGGAACTTCAAAGAAATGTCAAATCACCAATTTCACCGAACATTTTATGAGGCTTTGAGACTCTTACCATCTTAGTTGGAGAAAAGAAGGGTTACAAGAAAAAAGACAAAGCAGAGTATCACAAGCTCTCTACGAGAATCACAGAAGTCTTAGATGCTTTAGAATTGACAACAGCACAAGCAGAATGTTCCTATAAAAACACCTGACTCTTCCCTTGGGCCCACAAATGTCCAGGTAACTGAAAGCAGGATAAAAACTTTAGCCTCTCTGCCTCCATCTTGTGTTGTCTCCTTTGCTCTGAGTCACTCTGTCTGGCAGCAATGTCAGGTCTGATCTACAAACACCTTATGGTGACAAATCTATACCATAGGCAACAGCAACTTTCTTATAACAGAGTATAACCAGCCAGACCACCTTTTGACAAGGACTGCTTGACTACACATATTTATGGTCCTTTTGTCTATGTAACTTGGGAGTTTACACCAGTACCTTGTAGACAGGGCAAAAGAAGCAAGTCTTTTTTCTTCCCGGTATAGCTATAATGATTCAAGTTCTTCCCTACCCTCACTACTGTTCATCTTTGGACTGGTATCTTGAAACAGGTGGCAGAACCTCGTCTGTCAGAATCCTTCAAGCTGGGACTAATGGCCGAAAACTCTGGTAATAGTCCTTATCAGTCTTCTAACTCCCACTAACTTCTTTAGCTGGACAAATACAGATATAGCCTGTCATTCCTTTTTTGGTAAAAGCTAAGACTTACATTTCTGACCATTATCTAAGTTCCCTACAGAAAGTCAAGATTCTCTAGTTTCTAACATTTCCAAGATCTCAAAATAGCAGAAAAGAGATAAGACTATTGATTGAACTATAAAATTTTTCTAAATGAATGGAGACTATGACATTAAAACAAAATTACTTTCCTTGCATTAGAATACCTTGATTCAAAAAATACCTCATCTATAGTAAATGCATATTCTTTTATCCAATGAACATGCAAGAACAACATGACAAATTATATCCACAGAAAAGCTAAAAGCCAGGCGTGGTGGCTCTCCCCTGTAATCCCAGCACTCGGGAGGCTGAGGCAGGAGGATTGGTGCGAATTCGAGGCCAGCCTGGGCTACAAAAGTGAGCTCAAGGCCAGCCTGAACTGCATAGCAAGACCCTGTCTCAAAAGCAAACAAAACAAAACAAAACAAAATGCTAAAAGCAAAAATACTCTGATTAAGTCAAGAACTTTAGTCTACTTTTTCAATAAACAGCATTATAACAGCTATATGGGCTTATCTACAGGTAATGACTATTCCTGACTCCTATATTGCACATGATTAAAGTGTGACTACACTATGTGAAGTCATCTGTCATCAGGGTGGGATTTTGGATAGGTTCTGCCAAAAAGATGTGCTTACTCAAGCTGGGCATGGTGATGCATGACTGCAGTCCCTGAATCCTGAAAGGCTGAGGCAGGAGGATCGCAAGTTTGAGCCAAATCTGAGCAACTTAGTCAGACCCAGTCTATAACTTTTAAAAAATTTTAAAGAGCTGGATATTAAGGCTCTGGGTTCAATCCCCAGTAACCTCCCCTATGCCCCTCAAGAAGATATTAAAAATGTGCTTGCTCCAGATTCTGAAAGTAAATAGGAAGAGTTCATTTTCCCTCTGGCTATCATGGCAGCTGATATGTGAGATTTGGAACTGTTTTTGCAGTTCAACTCTACATTTCAATGTTAGTAAAGTTCCATAATAGTTAAAAATTCATGTCTTTGGATATCCTTTTAATATGTTTTTTAGCATATCATGTGTTGTTTCCAATTAGTCAACAAATGATCAACTAATTAAGAAGTTTCCACTAGCATAAAAATATGCAAACCTTGTCAAATACTTTCCATCCCAAAATAAAAACTTCTTTCTTGATCTCTAGAGCTATTCATTATCTATTTCTATTTGTGAGAATCATCCTGAATAATTTTCTCCACTTTTTTTTACCTCTTATTATTAACCAAATGAATTTCAAGTAGACTAGTCATCATAACTACAATGAGACAACTTCTGTCATAGTTACTAACAAGTTCTAATAATCTACAAGTTCTAATGACCTACAAGTTCAATGTTAATTTCTCAATCATCATTCATTAATATCTCTTAGCCTGCAGTTAATCATATCTTTTTTCTCTTAAGAAAAATTTGCTTGGGTTTTATGTGTGAACTTTTTGCTATAATAGTGGTTTGCTACACATCTTCCTTCTCAAGTGGTCCGTTAGCCTCTAATGTGTTGGCCCAAGAATCAGTTCCTCAATCTCTTTTCTTTCCTCTTTGATTTCTCACTAGGAAATATTACCCAAAATAAAACTCATACTTTCAAATCCTTACTAAACTCCAGACCTACTTAATTGTGCACTAGACTTCCCCACTCGAATATCTAACACATCATATTCAACATGTTTGTCTGCACATATTTTATACTATACATGTCGTATGTCATATATAATTATGTATATATATATATATACATATATATATATATAATTTATTACATATAGAGAGAATTTGTTATACCAAGTATTTGTCAAAGACATTTGAGAACAGACATCTTCGCATAAGAACTCCCCATTTAAAGCAAATTTGAAGGAGAAGGCAGGAAATAGAGCCTGGCTGAGCAGGAAACACTAGTGCCATAAAAGCTAAATTAAGTACCATAAAACCTAGGAGGAGGGCTTCAGTGTCAAAGATAGCTACATCAGAAGCAGCAAGGGGCAGTAGGAATTAGGTAAATCTTAAGCTTCCAAAATCCTCCAGGGAAGAGCACAACTGCTGGAGGAAGTTTTCATACTGTGTGAGCCACTGACTGAAGACAAACAGAAACAAACCTGAAGAATACGGGTCTTCTGTTGATTATTTGTCATTCTTCTTGACTTGGTCCTTTCTACTTCATGTCTGTGAACCCAACCTCGAAGTTCATGATTTAACCTACAAAACATATTTTATTAATTAAATATATTTTACAGAAACAAAAATGTTGTCTCTTGGCTGGAAGTGAATTTAACCATTCTGTAGGTTTCAAAGAGGACCTGATTACTCAATATTAGTTTTTTATTTGAAAAAGCTGAGACACTTAATCTTTTTTATAATAAGACATGTATTTTTCCATGTTAATCTTATCAATTACGAGTTCAAAATTCAAAAAATAAATATTTAAATATCTGCTCTAAATAAGCACTGGCTACAAAAGTTTCTACTCAAAAATAATATTCCTTATATCTGCTCTCGAGCTATGTACAGTATATACAAGCATCTGAGACACTAGAAAAATCCTAACAGGTCATCACAGGACTCCTACTAACAAATGGATATATTATGACCTTTGAAAATCCTGCTCTTTGAGGAGAAGGAAAACAATCAACCCAAGTACCAAAGGAGAAAATAAGTTTACATTTTGCAACAGTATAAATTAAAGGCTAGTTTAATACAACTTTCATCTGCTCATTTTCTAGAGAAGCTGTAAAGGTGTGAGGCTATGCTTATTTGACTATAGTTGATTACTAGTTAACACACACAGAGACACACAAAACTGAGGCAGATTTTGAGGCACAGGAATGTGTTCAAGAATCATAGGAAAAACATGTGAAAAGTTAAGGAAGGGTGCAAGCATAGAAAAATGTTTATGTATCACACAACCTCAAATTATCTTGCTAATTGAAGAAAAACATACTTTTTGCTATGGATGTTACCATTCACAAATATATCCCTTGCACTAAATTTTAACATTATTATATAGGTTTCAAATAAAACATATTGGGCTGAGGAGATAGCTCAACATCATAAGTGCACCTGCCTGGCAAACACAAGGTTCCAAGTTCAATCCTCAGTATCCATCCCCCCCCCCACACACACACACACACGAAGGGGCTGAGGAGATAGCTCAACATCATAAGTGCATCTGCCTGGCAAGCATAAGGTCCCAAATTCAATCCTCAGTACCCCCCATACACACACACACACGAAGACATACTCAAGTATGCCAACATCATATCCAGTAGATCCATCACCATCCCTATCAGGTTGGTACAGAAACTGGACAAATATACATATGGTTATCCAGTAAGTAACTCAGACATTCCCTTAGCCATTCAGTAAATCTGAATAAATACTTTTCAAGGTTCTAAAACTAACTGTGGGAGCCCACTCAGATATTTCTGCCAAAACCTATGACACTTACCTGAGTGACTCAGTTGTGTTAATCAGGGGCTGACAGGGAGGTGGAGGAATATAAAGTAGTGGTTCTTCAGTTAGTACCATTAGGGCTTTGTCATTTGAAACAGAATGATCATATCTGAAAGATACATCACATTATTTAGTTTTTTGTCTCTTAAATTCCAAAGAAGTTTGCTTTAAAAAAATCACCACTGGCATCAACTTTTCATTGAAATAAATATATGTTAAATAGAATACACTGCAAGGTAAAAGTAAATATAACAGAAAAAGAATATAAATCATATAGGACAATTGTCATTTTGAAAATTTCTACAGAGATAGCATAGTAATTCAGGTTTACCATTTACTGAGCAATTAATGTACATCAAAAACAGGGATAGGGGATGGGGAGATAGCTCCATGGCACAAGCGCTTGCCTGGAAAGTGCAAGGTCATGAGTTTGAACCCCAATCCTGCCAAAAAACAAAACAATCAAACAAAAACAAGGGATACAAGGATATCATATGGTTTATGCCTTTGATGAGCTTAAAATGACATAATAATGGGAGAATTTGAAAGAAAGATCAAGTGGTTGACAGGAAAGACAGTGTTATGTGACCAGGCCTAACATTGTGTGGTCATTCACAGTTGTGAATAAAACTGAACAGCCTCTCTAAAGCAAACAGGTCTGAAGTGTGGGCAGAGTAATCCATAAAATATTTGGCAGGAATAAGATGAAAATTTCAGAATCATGGATCTAAATTATTAGCAATACACAAGGGTGACAGTAATAAGGTATCTATTAGCTTAAAAATATGACAGTAATAAGGTATCTATTAGCTTAAAAACATTCTAATCTACAACACACAAATTCATATATAAGGTATTATGTTGGATAGTAAAATCTAAGTGTAAAATTACTATCTAAGCTGGGGATATCACTGCTACTTATTCTCTTCACTCTGCTATTTTAATTATTGTCCTAAGAAACCTTAGATCTATACTGAAATTCCTTCTATAGGATGCTCTGGATTTATAAAGCCAAAAATGCTAAAACACCAAAAGAAAAATAAACATATAAAAATTGAACAGAGCAAGATACACATTTTTGGGCTGAGGATGTGGCTCAGTGGTACAGCACTTGTCTAGCATCTACCAGGCCCTGGATTCAATCCCCAACATTGCAAAATAAATAAATAAATAAATAAAAATTCACACCCTTATTTTTTCATTCAATTGAATACCAACTGAATGCCAAGTTCTGTTTTAGGTCCTGGAAATTGAACAGAAAAAAAAAAAAAGTAGTTTGTATCCTTAATATTGACTTTATATAAAAAGATCTGAGATAATATTTAAGTCAAGTCCTAAGTGACAAAAAGAAGCCAGCCCCCTAGAAACTGGAAGAAGAGAATTCTAGGTAGAGGCATGTGGGGAAAAACAGCTCCAATAACATAAAAGAAGACCACTGGCTGAAGAATTCTGATCAAGTGGGAGCAAGTAGGCACTAGAGGAAACTTGAAAGACAGAAAAAGCTCATCATGATAAGGAATTATTAAATGCAATGAGAACTCACATGACATACAAAGATTCTGTGTTACATTACAGGTGAATCAAAAAAGGTAACAAAAAGTTCACAGTTCCAAACCTTCTGATTTGGCTAGAAGACCCTGCAAAAAAAGACTATGACACAGCAGACCAACAAAGGAGAAGGAAGACTAAAACTGCAGCTACACGAAAGGAGTCTCCTAAGGAAGGAATGGTCTAGGCCACTGAGTGCTGGGACAGGTCAAGAAAGGTGAAGACATACTTTCCACTGCATTCAGCAACACTGAAATCACTGGCCCTTTGATAAAAATAACTTCAGCAGAGCTAAAACCTAACTTCAAGATAAAAGTCAGAGAATACTGCATGTGTGTATGTGTGTGCGCACGTACACACATGCACACGCATGCATCACACACAGACAAAAAAAGAAATAGCTGATGGTACTTCAGTTTTCCTTTCACCAGAAATATTCTTGATGTGCTCTTTTCTATCACTGGAGTTCAGTAGAGGCAGGTAGAATAAAAAACAGACATACTGATATACAGGAAGTGAAGGCACACTGTCTTGTGCTCAGTAAAAGTACACTCTTCTAAATGCCTACAGGAAGAAGCTGCTGGATATGACTAGAGACTATGCAAATGCTGTTAGCTGTCTTCCCCAAAATTGCTGTCCACTTGTCTCTATTTCCACTGCCATGGCCCTTATCCATGCTATCATCAATTCTTACCTGGATTGCTATAGTTCTCTCCTGATTGGTATCTTGACTTTTCCTTTTGCCACCTTCACATCCATTTATATCCAAGATATAAATTCAGATATTTTGTTTCTCTACTTAAGTGAAATAAATCAGACTGACATGGCTAAACATCATCCCTAATGTAAGACTCTGAAAGAATAAATAAAATCTAAACAGTATAATAGATATAATAAAAGGGAAAGAAACTGAACATAAGGAATAAACAGTTGAGATGAAGGAAAGGAGAAAAGACAGGAAAAAAGGAAAGGGGGAGGGGCTGGGGAGATAGCTCAATAGAATAAATGCTTGCCTGGCCTGAGTTCAATCCCCAGTTCTGCCAAAAAAAAGGAAGGAGGAAAGACCATATAAGTATATACACATGATAGCTGAGGTGATTGTACTACTAATTTCTATCAGGTTTTCTTTTGTTTTTGTTGTTTTTAATGGAAAACATCAAAAATGTTTGAATTTTTAATTAAACATTTAAAAGTTTAGTGGTATAGGGTCTCACTACGCAGCTCAGACTCATAGTGATCCTCCTGTTTTCAGCCTCCCCAGCGCTGTGCTTATAGGTGTGCACCACCACGCTTAGACTGGGTGGCCAGCAGAGAGTGCTGGGGGAGTGGGGGGCAGGGATGATTCCCAATCCCTGCACTTGCCTAAGCAGTTGATTAGTCCACTGAGCTCTCTCATTGGCCCTTTTATCAGTTTTTTGAAAGTAGCAGTTAATATTTACAATTTTTACTTTGACCAATTTTATATGCTAATATCTATAATGTGAGCACTGAGGACAGGAATGTGCACTATAACAATCACAGCTGAATACCTTTCTTATTCTTTTAAATGTGTATCGGTGTTAATGACTTATCTACTATTATTATACTCTCTTTAAAATAAATTTTGGGCCGGGCGTGGTGGCTCACGCCTGTAATCCCAGCACTTGGGAGGCTGAGGCAGGAGGATTGGTGCGAGTTCGAGACCAGCCTGGGCTACAAAAGTGAGCTCAAGGCCAGCCTGAACTGCATAGCAAGACCCTGTCTCAAAAAGACAAAAAAAAATAAAATAAAATAAAATAAATTTAGGGGCCTGGCAGGATGGCTCAGTGGTCTAAAGCACCTGCTTGGGAAAGCTTGGGAGGCTTCAGGGACCATGGTTCAATCCCTGGCACCACATGCTGCGCCAGCCCTGCCCTCAGGGCAGGCTGAGCCGGCCATAAAAATGAGTGAATAAACAAACAAATGTTCTGAAACAAAAAATAAATTTAAAAATAAAATGTAGGCTCTTGCTCTTAGCTGCCACCATGAAAGGTTGCCCTCTGCCATGTGCAACCCTGTCTTGGAGCCAGCTGAATATGGACTGAAGCCTCCAGGAACTGTGAGCTAAATAAACCCGTCCTTCCTTCATTTTAGATGTTGGGTATTTGTTCCAGCAATAAGACAAGAGTAACCAGACAGAATTTGGTACCGCAGGACTGGGGTCATTGCTGTGATTAAACATCACCATGTGGCTCATGAGTGTTTGGAAATGGCTTATGGGAAGAGATAGGAAGGGTTCAGAGATGTTGCCTACTTGCAAAGAGTTAGAACAGCTTCAGCTCTTCTGAAGAGGAGATTCTGGTCAGAGCTCTGAAGAACCAGAAGGCTGACAGAAAGCCGGCCTGTAAAGACTAGGCTGCGAAGGTTTCTGCTGCGGAGAAGGACTGGATTGGTTTTTGGACTCCGGATCATTTGTATTTTGACTTAGCAGAGAAGCTGTCTGAATTTTGCTCATGCCCAGAGACTTTGCTGAAGACTGAGATTAAGCATGGTGGACTGATGAATCTTTCAAAAGATATTTCAAAGGAGTCAAATATTGGGGCGGTGGCATAGCTGTTATAGGGATCTTTTAGCCAGATTTATGTTGAGAATCAAGAGCAAGGAGCCCAGCAGGAGGATTTAAAATGTTGTGGGCTTGTCCAGAAAAGAAGCACCAATAAAGCTGTGGACTGCAAAAATAAAACTGAAAGGATCTCCATTACTGAGAAGGAACTAGAGAATGGAAAAGATGTCCTGAGGGCATCACAGGAGGTGGCAGGTCTCCACCTTTAGCAGCCTGAAAATTCGAAAGGTCAGAGACTTTGCCTTGAGGGGAGAACCACTTAGCCCTTTGTTCCAGAATGGCAGCAGCATGCAAAACTTATTCCTTGGAATCAGTGTTAGAGCACTCAGCAATCCATGTACTCAACCCCTATAGCCAAGAGAGAAGAAAGCCTCGATACTGGTCCACCTGGCAGCAGACCTTGGCATCATCCATGTGGCAGTGGTTTTAGGTGAATTGAGAATGCAGGAGTTCTGAGGTTAACAAGGCTTCCACCTTGATTTCAGAGGGCCTGGGAGGCCAGTCAGTGCACCACTGAGAGGGTAGTGTGTAAAGCTGTGAGAAGCCTATTCTGTGGAAACCCCAAAAGTCTGGAAAAGCTAGGGACATGGGTTGTCTAAGAGAAACTGCAAAGAGGGAACAGAGCCAGCCTAAGAGAGAAGCCATGAGAGCTACAGCTACCAAGAGTGCTGCAGGGGCGGAGTCACATGGAGCTTATAATTTGCAGCAGGTTGTTTGAAATGCTCCACAAGGACCCATAGGATTTAATGTTGGCCCTTCTGGCCAGACCCAAATCGCACCCCTGGGAGCTGAGCCTGCGCA
>PVJA010044345.1:0-16235 GCA_004027025.1 Myocastor coypus | reverse complement strand
AGGCTGGTCCTGCACTCACTTTTGTAGCCCAGGCTGGTCTCGAACTCGCACCAATCCTCCTGCCTCAGCCTCCCGAGTGCTGGGATTACAGGCGTGAGCCACCACGCCCGGCGAGACAGCATCATTCTTGACGGGAACAGGAAGTAAGAGGAATTCCTGGCTAGTTCTGCCTAAGAACTGAAGGGCAGAAAAACTCGGACTAAAACTTTTACACTTATTCTTTGTGAGTTTCAGAGTTAAATCTAGACCAGGTTCTTAGAATAATGCCCAGATACCAGTGAAGATCAGCTTTGCTCTGGAAGGGCTCCAGGGGGTGGGGGAGCTTGCCATTCTGGAAACTCGGCCCTGAAATTCAGTAGCCAGAGACGAGAACTGTCATGGACTAAGCACTGTTATAAACTATTACTTCCCAGGGTCAGAACAATGGAGAAGGGACCAGAAAGTGACTCTAAGTATGGCACAAGAACTAAATCCTAATCATCTTAATTATAGAAGAGCTAAGATCAAGAGCTTTCCCAGGGCAGGATTCTAATCCTTAATGAAACATGTCTCCAGAAACAAAAGATAGGACTGACTGCAACTGCATTGCCAAGCAAAAAATTAAAGTAAGAATCAAAGAACCTGCTTTTTAATTTTTTGGAAGAGCGAAGGAGAAAAAAAGAGAGAGAATGCTCCAACTATATCATTCTGGCTTTATTTTCTCATAAATGATTTGAATCAAAAATTTTCAAAAGCCAGGAGTGGTGGCACATGCCTGTAATCCCAGCACTTGGGAGGCTGAGGCAGGAGGATCAGTGGGAGTTCGAGACCAGCCTGGGCTACAAAAGTGAGCTCAAGGCCAGCCTAAACTGCATAGCAAGACCCTGTCTCAAACAGACAAAAAAAAAAAAAAAAAAAAAAAATTCAAAATCCCCACCTACAAAGGAGACCTAGCACCTCCAGGGACAGAGAGACAGACAGTAGGAACAATCTTGGCCCTAGGACAAAGAGGGCTTTGGGACATTTTGGGTTCTCTGTCTGGTCACCTAGGTAACTTCTCTCTGTAGCAGTGGTGGCTGGGCTGTACTTAAACTTTATTTATTTATTTATTTATTTATTTATTTATGTTATGGCCAGTTCAGCCTGCCCTGGGGTGGGGCTGGCGCAGCATATGGTGCCAGGGATCGAACTGCAGTCCCTGAGGTTGCCTAAGCTTGCCTAAGCAGGCGTTTTAGACTACTCCACTATCTTGCCAGCCCATGAGCAGTACTTAAACCCACTCTGAAAGTATGTATTCCTGAGTACCTATGATATACTTAGAAAACTCACAGATTTAAGAGGCTGGGCATGGTGGGGTATGCCTATAATCGTAGCACTTGGAGGCTGAGGCGGGAGGATCCAATGTGAGTCTGAGACCAGCCTGGGTTACAGAAGTGAGCTCAAGGCCAGCCTGAACTGCATAGCGAGACTCTGTCTAAAAAAAAAAAAAAAAAAAAAAAAAAAAAAAAAAAAAAAAAAAAAAAAAAAAAAAAAAAAAAAAAAAAAAAAAAAAAAAAAAAAAAAAAAAAAAAAAAAAAAAAAAAAACCTCATAGATTTGATAGGATGTGGTGGCACACACCTGTAATCCCAGCACTCCAGAGGCTGAGGCAAAAGGATTGCTGCAAGCTCAAAGCCAGCCTGGGCTACAAAGTGAGTTCAAGACCAGCCTGAACTGCATAACTGTATAGTGAAACTCTGTCTCAAAGACGGAGAGAGAGAGGGAAAGGGAGAGAGAGAGAGAGAAGTTAAGTCACAAAATCTATACCCATTGTCTCTCATTAGAAGAGATTTTAGTTTGATTTAAGCATACCATTACATCTTTCCACTCTTGTTCCGAGTACACCTTCTAAAGGCCTCCATGTAGTCATCAGTCTTCTCTGTAAACTTTTCTCTATCTTGTTTGATGTGTTTGAGGTCACTGAGAGAAAACGACACATGGGCATGGGTAGCCTTATATCTGCCACTTATTTATTGTCCTTGAGGGACTTAAAATCAGCTAAGGATGGATATAGTCGCTTCTAAGCCTCACCCTAAGGACCTAAAAGAGAGGCAGGGGAAACCTTAGGCTCAGTAACAGCAAGTGTGGCTTTGGCTAAAGTTACCTTGGCAACCTCACCTCAGGTTCAATGGCAAGGTTTAAGGTTACCTTGGAAACCTCATTAACAAGGTCTAAAAAGTAAGGAAGAAGAGCTCCAGGATTAGCGACAGTAGATTCATTTAATTGTGTCTTAGGGGCCAGAGGTGTTTGGATTTTCTGTGGCATATACTTACATTTTGAACACAAGAAAGGATAGTTAATGTAAAAAGAGTCTGAATGTAGGTAATTCTAAACATTTTTTTCTCTTTCTTACAGTACGATTCTGGTTGGGAAACTGTATCATAACCAGTACTTTCTTCTGCATTTTACTTTGGTTCCAGGGGGTGGGCAGGCTATGTGTGGGGGTAGAAAAATATTAAATACCTCTTTCTTAATATGGAAGGGTCAGACGTTTTTCAGTGTTTAAGAATGCCATGGACCCTTGGCTTAGAAACTCAATTTGTTCTCAAAGGCCGATTGTAACTCAAGTTGGTTGTCTTATTTTTCCCCTGAGAAATAATGGAAATACCCATAATGCATTCAGTAATAGCAAGTGTGGCTTTGGCTAAAGTTACCTTGGCAACCTCATCCTCAGGTTCAATGGTAAGGTTTAAGGTTACCTTGGAAACCTTGTTAGCAAGGTCTAAAGCAACCTTTAACTACCATATTATAAAAGGTCACATGTGCTAGAGACGTAATTCAGTGGCACAAGCATCTGTCTTGCAAGTGTAAGGTCCTGAATTTGATTCTTTCTTTCTTTCTTTTTTTATTTCTTGTCTTTTTGAGACAGGGTTTTGCTATGCAGTTCCAGCTGGCCTTGAGCTCACTTTTGTAGCCCAGGCTGGTCTTGAACTCACACTGATCCTCCTGCCTCAGCTTCCCACATACTGGGATTACAAGCGTGCACCACCATGCCTGGCCCTGATTCTTTATTTAAAAAAAAAAAGTCATAAGGTACAATAACTTTCCTGGTGTATTCATGGAGAAGTTACAAAATGTGCCTAGTTTACCAGAAACAACAACTTCATACTATACTCGCCATTCAAGTTGATATCATTGGGTTTCTGCAAGGGAGGATGAATTGGAAGGTGGCATAGTTTGGAAAGAAAAGTCTCTTCCATAAAAACATCAGGCATCTGGCTCTCTGGCATACATTTTCTTCTTGGGAGAGTCTGTAGCTCAGAGCAGAGAATCCGTTTCTGATTCAACTTTTCACAACTAAAGTGTCTAATGTTGGGCCAGGCAGATGGCTCAGGGGTCTAAAGCACTTGTTTAGGCAAGCTTAGGCAACCACAGAGACCACAGTTCAATCCCTGACTCCATATGCTGTGCCAACGCCACTCCCAGGGCAGGCAGAGCCAGTCATAATATCATGTATGTGTGTGTGTGTGTGTGTGTGTGTGTGTGTGTTTGTGTGTGTGTATATCTAAAAGCGAGTATCTGTCTTTTCTTTAACACTGATCTTTTCCATTGTGATTGCTTTCTTTACCTTCTCTTCCTTCCTTATCTTTTTTCTAGGTTTTCAGAGGCCACTTTGACAGCATTAATCATGGCAGTTATATAATGTGTGGACCCGAATCACGTTCAGAAATATGTACATCTAGGTTCAGACTGACACATACGCTTGCTTAGGTTTTTCTGGCATCACAAGTCTTTGTCTACAGGCTGGGGAGATAGCTCTGTGGCACAAGTGCCTGCCTCACAAGTGCAAGGTCGTGAGTTCAAACCCTGGTCTTAGATCAATCAATCAATCAATCAAAACAAGTCTTTGTCTACAACTGCACAAGTGGCCGGCATTTGGGTCATAATTTAAACCTAAAATCCAATCCTAACCCATGTTGTCCATATGTTAAGAAGGCCATAACTCAAGGATTTACTGTGCATTCCAAAGGAATAAGAGATTGAGTCTCCTGTCTGAAGTAAAAGAGCAACGATTAGTGCCCTCTTAATTTCTACTTGATTTCTGTATCCTCGAGGTAACCCCTAAGGTGACCCACTTGAGGGGGGGCTGCCATTTGGAGTATAAAAGATAGGTTGGGTTGGACTAGCCACTGTGTACCAGCTTTTGGCCTTATCTTCCCCAAGAAATTCTATTTTTAACTCTAGCAGGTGTTTCCAAAAGCATGCGCTACAGTTGATTCCAATTGTACCAGTCATGCCTCAAGAAGGAAGCACTACTAGCAAAACCAATAACCAAGAGATCTAAACCACTGCTTTCTGATTACTTGAAAGAGAGCGAGGAAGCTAGATCAAGGGGCAAACTGGAATACTTCTCCTCTTGCAAATGAGATCACGTCTAGAGACAGTCAAATAAATGACTCAAAGAACCTTCCCCTGGGCCCTAGGGCAGTGAAGTCTCTGAGATATTTGTGTAATCACTTAAACAATCTACCCTAGCAGCAAGACAGAATTAAAATCCACTCTGAAATGTCTGCATCTCTGAAGCACAGGTTAAATTTAGGTCTATCACCCAGCAACCATAATTCACATGCTTGCAAGAGCACATTTATCAATTGTCTACACATCCATGGGAGAAGGGAAAAGCAGAGTAAAACCATCTTACTTTATTTTCTACTCTTGGTTAACATACAAAGCACAACTGTAAATCACTTCCCTGAGAATTGTTTTCCTCCATGGAAGTTAAGCAGTTGTTGTAAGTTGCCTCAAACTGATATCCTAGAGCAACAGGTGGCTTAACTACAAGGTGATTCTAAAGTTAACTCCTATTGAGTTAGAGAAAAACTTAACAGGCAGTTCCTAACAGAAAGGAAAAAGTCCATATCTGTAGCTCAACTCTTAATGGAGGCTTAAGAGAAGGTTCTAACCGTGCCATCTCTGGGCACTCTGGGACAGAGGATACCAGAAGACCACTGAGTTACCTCTCACCTCCTGAGGAGTGCAGGTAGCGTCAATAGGAAAATGAAGATTTTTCTGCTGGCTACCTAGTCATGCTGTCAGGACCCAGCTTCCACTGAGGAACCTTTGGGTATCTGCCAGAGAGTTCCCCTGGCCATGACCGCTCCTTGTCCTCTCCGCTTTCACTGGTTCCGTGCCACCAGAGATGTCTCTGGAAAGGAATTCAGCTGCCTGGCTAGCCAACATTCTACTGGCTTAAGTGGGAAAGGACAGAAAGGCGCTGGGGAACCTACTCTCTGCTTGAAGAGTGGCAGCTGCTCTAGGAGCATTTAATGAGCCTCGGGGCTAACTACTGTTTGTTAGTGTTCTCCAGGGGATCGATAAAAGCCTGAGCTGTCTGCTTCTCAGGTGAGCTCCCTGTCTTCAGCATCAACAAACCTTCATTCTGTATGGGCTCAACTTAAAGATTCTTAGTTGTCGTGAAGGAAGAAAAGGTTGGGGGCCTTCAGAGTTCCTCTTCTTCAGTCTTACACACCTCAAAAAAAACAAAAAAAAAAAAAATGTAAGTGCAAAGTGGCAAGAAAAGATAAAAGATGAGACCAGAAAAGGAAGTCTTTTCATCTCACAGTGAGTGGCAACAACTTGGCCCTGAGTCCTCCTTGCTCTCAGACTGCAAAGGCAAGGATCCCAAGAACTAAAATGCTCTCCCCCTCCAGCAGACCTGTCTTTCTTACTTTTTACTAGTCGCTGGGACAAATGCTCAACACTCAAAACAAAGGAAGGAAAGGTTTATTTAGCTCACAGCTTGTGGAGATTTCAGTTCATATTCGGCCGTCTCCAAGGCTGAGTGGCACATGGCAGAGAGCAGCAGTTCATGGCGGTGGAACAGCAACAATATGGTGACACAGGCAACAGAATAACCAAGGGAGCAGAGAGCAACAGCGCTAGTCTGTCTCTCTGTCTCTCTTTAAATTACATCAGGCTCTCAGCCTATCCACCTCAGGCCCACACCTGTAATTCCCAGCAGTACTCAAACGATAATCTCATCAGTACTAAAATGCATAATCCCAGTGATGCATGAGTCAAGACTCAATCTATAGAAGTCCCCACCCCATGATTGCATGAGGCTTTGGGGGGACAACTAGACATAAACCATAACAAGACCAAAAAGGAAGTAAAGGCAGAACAGTCCTGATATTTGCTTTAGAGAGTGGAGCAGGTTTAGAGCCAGTCTGCCTCACTGAAATTTGTCTCTCAAGTCTCAAGAACAGGTGCCAGCCAATTGCCTCTTAATTGGCAGTAGGGGGGATGGGTCCCTTAATTTATTAATAGGCAAGAATATTTTCTAAATATAGACAAGGAAAGGCCAGCCAGACAGCTCAGTGGATTAAAGCACCTGCTTAAGCAGACACAGGAACTGGGATTCGATCCTCTGCATGCTGTGCTGGCCCCACCCCTGAGGCGCTGAGACATTGGTAGAGACTGGGCATGGTGTCACGCCCCTGAAATCCCAGCACTTGGGAGGCTGAGAACACAAGGATCACCACGAGTCCGACCTGTGTAGTGAGACCTTGTAGACCCTGTACTAAATACATTTTAAAATAATAATAAATAAATAAATATAAACAAGATTTCATAAAAAGATCCATGTGATAGCATTTCATATCAAAGTCCATTATAGGGTAATCTAACACTACTTTTCTCTAGCACTGTTGTGTAAGATACAATAAAGCACAATAGTCAGGTAAGTCAGAAAAGAGAAGGAGCACTAGTAGGTCCAGCAAGGAAGTCCAACATACAGCATCTATGTCTTACTTACTTTTTACTCACTGCTAGGACAAATACCCAACACTCAAACTGAAGGAAGGAAAGGTTTATTTAGCTCACAATTTGTGGAGATTTCAGTCCACATTCGGCAGGCCCAAGGCTGAGTGGAACAGAGCAGAGAGCATCCAGCTCATGGCAGCAGAACAGCAACAAAATGGTGACAGAGGCAGCCAACCAATCAGGGCAACAGAGCAACAGTGCAAGTCTGTCTCTCTGTCTCTCTTTAAATTACATCAGGCTCTCTGCCTTAAGCTATCCGCCTCAGGCCACGCCATTAATTCCCAGCAGTACTCAGACCAATAATCTCATCAGTACTAAAACACATAATCCTAGTGACTCATGAGTCAAGTCTCAATCTATAGAAGTCCCCACCCCATGATTACATGAGGCTTTGGGGGGACAACTAGACATAAATCATAACAATATACAAAGCAGGAGTAGAGTGTTCTATCAAAGAAACATCACTTTAGAGGCTGGGGAGATAGCTCCGTGGCACAATACCTGCATGGCAAGTGCAAAATCATGAGTTTGAACCCCGGTCCCAGAAAGGGAAAGAATTTGTTCAATGAGAAGTAAAAACTGGGATGAGAAAAGAAAGAAGGGATGGGGCCCGGCGGGATGGCTCAGTGGTCTAAAGCACCTGCTTGGGAAAGCTTGGGTGGCTTCAGGGACCGCAGTTCGATCCCCGGCACCACATGCTGTGCCAGCCCTGCCCTTGGGGTGGGCTGAGCCGGCCATAAAAATGAGTGAATAAACAAAGGTTCTGAAACAAGAAAAAAATAAATAAATAAAATTAAATAAAATTAAAAAAAAAAAAAAAGAAAGAAGGGAAAGGGATACATTTATGTGTGTATATGCAAGATAATTTGGATTTTTTGTTGTTGTTTTTTGGGGTTGTTTGTGTGTGTGTGTGTGTGTGGTACTGGGGATCAAACTCAGAGCCTTGTGTTTGCCAGATAGGCACTTATACCACTGAGCTTTCTCCCTAGCCCTAATTTGGATAATTATACTGCTGATCTCTGCTGGTCTTTTGAAAGGAGCAGTTAATGTTTAATTTTTTTTTAGTCTTATTTTTTCTTTTTTTCTTTTTTTTTTTTTGTCTTTTTGAGACAGGGTCTCGCTATGCAGTTGAGGCTGGTCCTGAGCTCACTTTTGTAGCCCAGGCTGGTCTCGAACTCGCACCAATCCTCCTGCCTCAGCCTCCCAAGTGCTGGGATTACAGGTGTGCGCCACCACGCCCGGCTTATTTTTTCTTTTTAATTTCTTATAACTTTTTTTGTTTTTTTAACTAATTTTGCATGTTTATATCTGGTAACCTAGACAACTAATTGGAAGATAACATCATGCAATACAGCAACCATTGTTCAGCTCCCATTACTTAGTTTAGTAAAATTTTGCATCCTTTCTAATTTTTGTTTCACTATTTTGTATTCTTTAAAAATATAGAAAAAAAATAAAATAAAATAGAGAGAGAGGAGTTGGAGCTGGGGAGATAGCTCAGTAGAATAAGTGCTTGCCTTGCAAGCATAAGGGTCTGCATTCAATCCCCAGTTCCACACACATACACACACACACACACACACACACACACACACACACACAATTATATAGACAGATATCCTTATTATTAATATCACCATTATTATTAGTGCTGGGAATTGAACCCATGGCCTGATGCATGCTAACCACATTTTCAACCACTGTACTGCACCTTCGTGCTATTTTTTTTATTTTATTTTTATTTATTTATTTTTATGGCCAGGTCAGCCTGCCCTGAGAGCAGGGCTGGCGCAGCATGCGGTGCCGGAGATCAAACCGCGCTCTCTGAAGAAGCCTAAGCTTTCCTAAGCAGGGGCTTTAGACCACTGAGCCATCCTGCCAGGCCCCCGTGCTATTTTTACTTATTGCAGAGAATTACGTACCATGCATATACGTTGTCCTGTGTATATATTCCTATACACTGTTGAATAACTAACATTTACTGGATACAGGAGGAAACATGGACAGGAAAACAGAACAGAACATGGTGCCCCAAAAGATCTGTAATTTTGTGGAGTGATGTGAGACTCTCCTGAAATAGTCAGGGAACAATGCTAGAAGCTATGTAAGAATTATTACTTTTTTTTTTTTTTTTAGTCTTTTTGAGACAGGGTCTCATTATGCAGTTCAGGCTGGCCTTGAGCTCACTTTTGTAGCCCAGGCTCGTCTCGAACTCACATCGATCCTTCTGCCTCAGCCTCCCAAGTGCTGGGATTACAGGTGTGCGCCACCACACCTGGCATGTGTGAGAAAATATTAAGCCAAAGTGAAAAGTAGTACAAAGATCCGATTTAATAGGAAATAACAATACATTGAATATACATTAGAGTCGAGAGCCTGCCTCCTGGGAGTTCTGGCTCGAGTAAAGAAGAAATTTACTTTCTGGTCTTCTAGCATGCTGAAACCTTGCTCAAGACTAGAAGGACAAGTTTGCACTCCCTCTACAAGCCGCAGTGGCAGCCAGCCGGCTGCAGGGTTGTCACAGGGGCTGGAATGCAGCAGGCCGGGGTGCTCAGTGGGGACACGCCTTCCCCAAGCCCTCCCTCTCCCACCTGAGGGAATTAGCCTGACTGCTGCAGGCCCAAAGGCGCAGTGACTCTGCTCAGGCAGCCGGAATCAGAATTCCCCTTCTCAGCTCCTTAATCCCCGATTTGGCCCTGATCCCTTGGGAACATCTCATGGGGCTGAGATGACAGTTGCCCCATCGGGCTGAGCCGGGGACATGCTGTGCTTAGGTATTCAGAGGCCTCTGCCAAGGCTACAGTTCTTTCACCCCACCCTGAGTGCTAATTACTACCTAAGCCAATAACACTTGGTTGCCACGGAATTAGCTTGTGTGCAAGCCTGCTCTTGGCTCGTCCTACCTGCTAGCAGCTTAATACCTTAGCCCATAAACTTTTTGACCCCCACCTTGTCCACTTACACTTCCAGACACGTCTTTCTCTTCATACTGACAGGATAATGAACAATGAGTGAATAGACAGATATTTACTAAACACTGCCTATGCGTTCAGCGCTTGGGTATGAAGTGTGGGACTTGCAATGCTAAGGATAAAAGAAGCCTTGCTCTGCCTCTGGGAGCTACCCAGGGCTTCACAGGACCACACAGGAGGTCCTGAAGCTATCCAGGTGGGTGGCACAGAGCTAAGGGTGTGCAGGGAGGCCAGGCCAGGGCCCAGGGGCCTGGGAAGGGGCATCGCAGTTGGCAGGGGCACGTGTCTCTTTCCACCTCCCCAATAATCTGTGGCAGCTTTGGCAGTGGCCCTGGAGACTGAGTCCAATGAGGCAGAAGCCTGCGTGGCAGCTAGATCAAGATTTGCCTCACTGGTTCACCGAAAGTCAAGCATTTACCCAATCACTTGGGGATGAGAATGACTGGCCTATTTGTCTTCTTTATTTTTTTGGTGGGACTGGAGTTCAAACTCACAACCTTGCACTTGCCAAGCAGGCACTTGTGCCATGGAGTTATCTCCCTGGCCCTGTCTTCTTTTTCTTTCTTTCTTTTTTCCTTCCTTCCTTCCTTTCTTTCTTTCTTTCTTTCTTTCTTTCTTTCTTTCTTTCTTTCTTTCTTTCTTTCTTACTGTGGCTGGCTCAGCCTGCCCTGGGGGTGGAGCTGGCGCAGCATGTGGTGCCGGGAATCGAACTGCAGTCCTTTCAGTTGCCTACGTTTTGCTAAGCAGCAGGCACTTTAGACTGCTGAACCATCTTGCTAGCCCCTTCTTTATATTTCTGATATTAAAAAAAAAGTAGAAAGACTAGAGGGGCCAGTGAGATAGCTCAGTGATCTAAAGCACCTGCTTAGGCACACTTAGGGAACCACAGGTACCGTGGTTCGATCCTCAGCACCACATGCTACGCCAGCCCCACCCCCAGGGCAGGCTGACCCAGCCAAACATAAATAAATAAATAAAGTTTATAAAAAAGATATAGAAGTAATTTTTTAAAAAAAGAAAGACTAGAGTACCTTTAGAGTCTTCACATACATTCAGCACATTTGCCTAATTTATCTCATTTATATTTCTATGTTTGAACATAAATTGCAGGGCTAGGGGTATAGTTGGGGGTAGAGGGCTTGCCTAGCCTACGTGAGGCTCCAGGCTGGATCTCCAGCATTAAAAATAAAAGGAAAAAGAAAAAGAAAACCATACTTAGTACAGATTTATTGCTCACATTTGCTTTTCCCAAGTTGCCACACAATGCTCTCTCTAGTGGCTTTTCTTTTATAAATTAAGCTATAATTACAGTTCACTCCTGGCATCTGCTATCCTGTCTTTAAATCTTGATTAATCTGTAACAGATTAACCTGTTCCCCTTGGGTGTCCTTTCACAACCTTGACATTTTTGGAAAACATAGGTCAATTGTTCTGGACAATGACCTACAGTTTTGGATTTGTCCGATTTCTTCCTCATAACTGAATGCAGATAACATTCTTTTTTTAATTATAAAATTATAACAACACAGAATTTATCATTTTAGCCACCCACACCCCTCTTTGTCCCCAGTACTGGCCTTGTCACTGAGCTACATCCCCAGACATTTAAAAATAAGCTTTCTTGAGACAGAGCTTGGGTGGAACGTGGGGTTCTCCTGCTTCAGCCTCCTGAGTAGCTGAGTTTTCAGGGGGGCACCACAGTGCTCCGCTCATTTCATTTCAGTTTCCACACCCCATTTTTTGAGACACAGTCTCACTATTTACCCAAGCTGGCTTCGCACTTGAGATCTTCTTGCTTCGGCTTTCCAAACATTTTAATCATTTGTAAATGTGCAAATCCACAGCATTCAATACATTAACAATGTTGGCTGGACGTGGTGGCTCACGCCTGTAATCCCAGCACTCGGGAGGCTGAGTCAGGAGGATCAGAGCGAGTTCAAGACCAGCCTGGACTACAAAAGTGAGCTCAAGGCCAGACTAAACTGCATAGCGAGACCCTGTCTCAAAAAGACAAAAGAAAAAAAAAAAAAAAAAAAAACAATGTTGTACAACTGTCACCAATATCTAAGTTCAGAACTTTTTTATCATCCCAGATATTTTCACTATACCCATTAAACAATAACTCCTGCTGCCCTTTTCCCCTGCCCCTCATAGCCTTTATTCTACATTATTTCCTTTCCTTTTGCTGTTGGAGATAGATCCCAGGGAACTATATTTTTGTGTTTATGAATACACCTAATATAGGTACTATGTAAGGTAGAATCATACAATATTGTTCTTTTCTGGCTGGGTTATATTAGTTCACATAATATTTCCAAGGATTTCCCATCTTGGAGCACGTATCAGAGTTGCTATTTGTTTGTTTGTTGTGAGGCAAGGTCACATTATGGAGTGCAGACTAGCCTTGAACTTGCTCATGCTACGCAGAGTGGCCTTGAACTTGCAAGGATCCTTGTGCCTCAGCCTCCCAAATGCTGCGATGACAGCCACTTCTGGTGGTACAGTTATCTTTTCAAGGATAAATAATGTGCATGTGTGTGCGTGTCTGTGTGCATGTGTGTGTCTGTGTGTGTAATTTTGGGTATCCTAAATAATGTTGTTGTGAACATTGGTGTATAGGTATCTGTTTGAATTCCTATTTTTAATATTTTTGAGTATACATCTAGAAATGAAATTGCAGGACCATATGATAATCATACCTCTAACCTTTTCAGCTAGTGACAAGTTGTTCTCTGTAGTGACCACATCACTCTGTATTCTCACTAGCAATGCGTGATGACATCAGTCTTACTACATCCTTCCCAATACTTAGAGGTTTTGTTGGTGGTGGTGGTGGTTTTTAAAGTAATAGTCACAAGCTGAGCATGGTGGCACAGGCCTGCAATCCCAGCACTTGGGAGGGTGAGGCAGGAGGACTGGTGTGAATTTCAGATCAGCTGGGGCTATAAAAGTGAGCTGAAGGCCAGCCTAAACTGTATAGCAAGACCCTGTCTCAAAAAGGCAAGAAAGAAAGAAAGACAGACAGACAGACAGACTGACAGAAAGACAGACAGAAATAAAGACAGACAGAAAGCAAGCAAGCAAGCAATAGTCAGGGCCAGCCAAATAGTTCAGCAGATTAAAGCACCTGCAAGCAGGCCCAAGGTCCAGGGCTTCGATTCCCAGGGCCTGCAATGCCAGTCTTCCCCTGAGGGTGCACTGAGATGGCAACTGAGATTGGCCATGGTGGCGCGCACCTGTAATCCCAGCTCTTGGGAGGCTGTAAACAGGCAGATAACTGAGTCATTTCTAGTAGTGAGACCCTGAACACCCTGTAGATCCTTCCCTAAAATATAGATAGATAGATAGATAGATAGATAGATAATAAATAAATATAGTAATAGTGGTCCTGATAGCTGAGAACTAGCTTCTCACTGTGGTTTGGGTTTGCATTACTCTAATGCAGCAGTTCTCAGCCTGTGGGTTGTGACCCCGGCAGGGGTCAAATGGCCAAAACACAGGGGTCGCCTAAAGGCATTCCGAATCATAACTGTAGCAAAATTACAATCTTGAAGTAGCCACCAAAATTATTTTTTGGCTTGGGGTCACCACAACATGAAGAACTGTATTGCGGGGTCACGGCATTAGAAAGGTTGAGAACCGTTGCTCTAATGAATGATAACAGTGAGCATCCTTTCTCGTGGCTTGGCTCTGCATGTATCTTGGGAAGAAGGCCTATTCAAGTTATTTACCTGGCTTTGAATAAGGTTTTCTGTTTGGTTGGTTTTTTATATTTAACTTAGGCTATGACCATTAGGAAATAGTCTTTAAAAAATTTTTTGCAATTAGTATGTTTCAGTCCACAGTATTTACAGTCTTTTTTTGTTTGTTTGTTTATGTGTTTTCGGAACTGGAGATTGAACTGAGGCCCTTGTGTTCACCTGGGCAAATTATTTACATTCTCTGGGTGAAGTTGGTATATGTACATAATATACCTTCATTCATTTTTCATTTCTTCTCCCTCCATCTCTTAATGTCCTTGCCATGTGAGAAAGATCTGTCTCCCTACTTTCTATTATCCATCTTTAATTTTGCTCTTTACTTATATTTTGGGTGTTTTGTTTTGCTTTGTTTTGTTTTGTTTTTATAGTACCGGGGATCAAACTCAGGACCTTGTACTTGCTAGGCAGGTGCTTATGCCACTGAACCATCTCTGCAGCCCTTATACTTTAGGTTTCTCACATCAGAGAAACCATGCAATACTTAAGCTTCTGTGTCTGGCTGATTTCACTTAACATTATGGTTTTATTGTTGTTAAGTTATAGGAATTATTTTTATATGCTGGATATTGATCCTTTATCAGGTATATAATTTGAAAATATTTTCT
This sequence comes from Myocastor coypus, assembly GCA_004027025.1. Lineage (NCBI taxonomy): Eukaryota > Metazoa > Chordata > Mammalia > Rodentia > Myocastoridae > Myocastor > Myocastor coypus. The sequence continues at coordinate 2,118 of PVJA010044345.1, read as the reverse complement.
GTGAGTTGTCTTTCTCCTGTCTTTTTTTTTTTTTTTTTTTTTTTTTTTTTTTTTTTTTTTTTTTTTTTGTCTTTTTGAGACAGGGTCTCGCTATGCAATTCAGGCTGGCCTTGAGCTCACTTCTGTAACCCAGGCTGGTCTCGAACTCATACTGATCCTCGTGCCTCAGCCTCCCAAGTACTGGGATTACAGGCATGTGCCACCATGGCTGGCTCGTTTTCCTGTCTTGATAGTGACTATTGATGTTTTCATTTTGATGAAATCCAATTATCTGGGTTTTTTTCTTTGGCCATTTGAACTTTTGCCGTCAAGGTTCAGAAATCATTGTCAAATGTAACATCATGACAGTTTTCTACTATGCTTTCTTCTATAAAAGTTTCATACTTTTAGCTCTTAAGTTTTGAGTCTTTGATCTGGTTTTATGCCATATTTATACATGATGTAAGACATAGGTACATTTTTATTCTTCTGTATAACAGCACATCAAATTTGTTCTGTATCATTTGTTGAAAAGATTGTTCTCCCCTCCCCCCATTGAATAGTCTTGGCACCTTGGTGGAAAATCAGTTTACCACACACGAGAAGGTTTTTCTCTGTGCTCTCTAGTCTGTGATTTCAGTGTGTGCTCTGCTTCCTTCTAAGAAAGATATGGACTCTTCTAATCATTTTTAAATTCTTGGGGCCAGGGAAATAGCTCAGTAAAATAAGCATTTGCCTGGCAAGCGCAAGGACCTGAGTTCAATCCTTGGTCCTGCAAAAATAAAATAAAATAAAATAATTAGTTAAGTAATTCTTGCATCCACTCTCTGAAAGGAAGGAATCTGAAGAGGAAAAGTCTTACACAAAGGAGTTTTATGTTGCAGTAACCTACATGTGACTGCTATAGCGAGCACAACCTTTTGGCAGTGCCCAATTCTCTGATTAGCATTTAAAATGTCAGGGCTGGGCAAGCTTGAAGAGTCTATTTTGAACTCACCCAATCATTCCCTACACTTATTTTTTGTGTGACTAAACTTGAGGGTCATGCTGTCTTGAAATTCTACAGAAGTAGAATGAGAGTCAAATCATGTATGTTCAGCCTTTTACTGTAGAAGAAAAAAGAATTACAGTTGAGGGGCCCGGCAGGATGGCTCAGTGGTCTAAAGCGCCTGCTTGGGAAAGCTTAGGTGGCTTCAGGGACTGCGGTTTGATCCCCAGCACCACATGCTGCACCAGCCCTGCCTTCGGGGCAGGCTGAGCCGGCCATAAAAATAAATAAACAAACAAACAAAAGTTCTGAAACAAGAAAATAAAATAAAATGAAATAAAAAAGAATTGCAGTTGATCAGCACTTACTGAACACAGTCCGTGGAAGGCATCTTTAGGTACAAGTTCATGGTGACTTGTAGCCTCTTTAGGGTGGGGCTATATGCCAAGGGATGGCTTAGTAATTATCTGGACATGGAGAGATGAAAAGTTAAAAATGAAATCAGCATGCAGGTGCTGCCAAAGTGGGGTGTGTTGCAATTGTTAAAAAAGAATAAAGCAGGCTTCGGGTGGTGAAGGTCAAGAATACCGGGTACCAAAATACAGAACAATTAAAGGAACAATTAAAGTGAGGACAGTGTGATGTCAAGCCCCCGAAGCCTAGAGGGCAGGTAGGGGAGTGCCCAGGTTGAGGGGTACAGAAGAGTTAAATAAGCAAAATGGGATCAGGGATATAGCTCAGCAATATAAGCGCCTGCCTGGCAAGAGCAAGGTCCTGAGTTTAATCTCTGGTGCCACTAAAATAGAATGAAATAAAATAAGCAAATAAAAGAATGCATACTCAGTTTAGCAGACAGTAGTTAGCCCTTAACATTTCTCCACTAGGCAGGTGAAATGGTACCCACCAGCAATCCCAGTTATGCGACAAGCTAAAGTAGGAGGGTCACAAGTAGAGGTCTCCTCTGGCCAATTTAACAAGAACCTGTTCAAAAATAAAAATGAAGGGCTGGCGAGATAGCGCAGCAATCTAAAGCACCTGCTTAGGCAACCACAGGGACCGCGGTTTGATCCCTGGTACCACATGCTGTGCCAGCCCCACTCCCAGGGCTGGCTGAGCTGGCTACAACAGAGAGAGAGAGAGAGAGAGAGAGA
>PVJA010044344.1:0-16225 GCA_004027025.1 Myocastor coypus | reverse complement strand
TTGGTTGGCTGCCTCTGCCACCATTTTGCTGCTGTTCTGCCGCCTTGAACTGGATGCTCTCCGCCCTGCTCCACTCAGCCTTGGGCTAGCCGAATATGGACTGAAACCTCTACGAACTGTGAGCTAAATAAACCTTTCCTTCCTTTATTTTGAGTGTCGGGTATTTGTCCCAGCAACGAGCAAAAAAGTAACTAATACAGGTCAGGATCACTCTTTTGGGCCAGGGGCACAACTCACCCTCGAGCAGTTCTTGCGGTTACTATCAGCTGCAAAGCTTTGGCCTGAAGCCTCATGTGATGTAGTATCACCACCTGCTTGTTCTCCACACCACTGTATATGAACTCCATCTTGTAAGTCTCTTCCATGATCTACAAGGAAAAGATAATCAACAGTCAGTACAAATATTAGGGCCGTACCTATCTATCTCCCCAGCCCCTCCTGTCCTTAACTACCGCTCTTTGACCTCAACCTTCCCAACACTGCCCAGGGTTGGTTTGAATCATTAAGCTCCGCTTCTCTATAATAAATCACATATCAGAACTGGGCAGGGTCTGCACTGGTAAAAGACTGGGCTGCATAGGAGAGAAAAAAAAAAAAAAAAAAAACAGATTCTAAATACCAATTCCAACTCTGAAACCTAGAGTTCTACGAACTTAATGTTGCTGAACTCTACCTCATCTGTAAAATAGACTTTAAACTTACTCCTGTCTAATGGAATTACTGTAAGAGTCAGTCAAGTTCAAGGCAAAGAAAACCAAGTACTATTCAATGAAATTAACAAAAAATGTAAGGCCCCTTTTTAACATGCAAAAGATATCATAATTATAAATGTAAGAAGCCTCCAACTGAGTTTAATATATTTTCAGATGAAAGATTAATGATAGTTTTTACTATATACCTGGAATATACACTAATAATAATACACTTCAGAACACAGAAGAGGGGCTGGGGAGATAGCTCAGTAGAATAAGCACTTGCCTGGTAAGTGCAAGGTCCTGAGTTCAACCCCCGGTACCACCAAAAAAAAAAAAAAAAAAATTCAAACATTTAACAGCCAGGTGTGGTGGCACAGCACACCTGTAATCCTGTAATCCCAGCACTTGGATTACAGGAGAATTGGTGTGAGGCAGGAGGATTGGTGTGAGTTCGAGACTAGCCTGGGCTACAAGTGAGAGTGAGCTCAAGGCGAACCTGAACTGCACAGCAAGACCCTGTCTCAAAAAGACCAAAAAAAAGAACACAAAAGATCTTATAAGTTATCTAATTCAACTGCCACATTGATAGAGAAGGACAAATTTGAAGAGATTAAAAAACATGTTAGGAATCACCCAGCAAATCAGAGGCAGACTTGACACAAAATCTCAGGGCGGTCTCTTGACTCCAAAGCCAGTGCTGTGTCCACGAACTACATGGGCTCTCCTACTACTGACACCTGTTATACCTTGAGCTGAAGTGGCCACATCAGGGGCAGGGAACCACAAGAGACCTGTGGGTCTGCATGGACTATAATTACTAGACAGAGACCCACTGGAGAGGAGATGGTCTCCAAGAACTTACCTGCTTTGCTGCTGCTGAAGCCAAATCACTCTGCTTCAGGTATAAAGGGGCCGCCACATTCCACAGCTTCTCCTGCAAGGCCTGCCCAGACAGATGATGAGAGGAGCCCAGGTCACAAAGACTGACACTTCATGTGAGAGCTGTATTTTTGTTTTGCTCTGAAAATCTGCCATGGCTGGATGTGGTAGCACACATCTGTAATTCCAGCACTAGGGAAGCTGAGGCCAGAGGATTATTTGCAAGTTTGTTATCAGTCTGAGCTACAAAGTGAGTTCAACGTAAAATTAATTTTTAATATATCACTTATTTAACCACCACATCCAACATATTATCATTTAACTGTGTGATTTCTTTTAAAAATATTAGATTGTTTATACTTTTTTTCATAGTAAGCCTACAGGGGCTGGGGAGATAGCTCCATGGCACAAGTGCCTGCCTGGCAAGTGCAAGGTCATGAGTTTGAATCCTGGTCTTGCAAAAAAAAAAATAATAATAATAATAAGCCTACAAAATCCAGTGGGCAGTTCACCCTCACTGCACACCTCAGCTTGAACTAATGATGCCAAGTGCTCAAGGGGTACCTAGAGCTGGTGGCTACCATGTAGCGGAATATTCTATATACTTGCTTATAGTCATTGTTCACACATATTTTTATATAATCATATCCAGAAAGTAGAATAAAATTTATTTTCTGTGAGTACATAACACTGGACCATAGGCATTTTTTTTTCATGTATGGTATAATTCATTACAAAGATTATTACTGGCTGTAGCATATACCGGGCATGGTAGTACACACCTGTAATCCCAGCACTCAAGAGGCTGGGACAAGAGGACCACTGCAAGTTCAAGGCTAGCCTAAACTACATCGTGAGACCCTGATTAAAAAATAAAAGGTTTTGGTTTTTTTCCCCTGCACTAGGGATTGAATTCATGACCTTGAGCTTGCCAGACAGGTGCTTATGCCACTAGGCTATATTCCTAAAATAAAAAGAATTTACTGTGCTATGACTTAGCTCTTTCCCTACTATCAAACGCACTCTTCAGACTCCTTAAAGAAACTGAAAAGGAAGAAATATTCCCAAATTCATTGATGAAAGCAACAACTAGCCTGTTACCAAAATGAGAGGAGTCAACCAAAAAACAGAACTACATATCAATCTCCCTAATGAATACACATGCAAAAATCCTCAATAAGATACTAGCCAATAGAATGCAGCAAGTCATCAAGAAGATTATACCTCATGACCAAGTAAGGTTCATCCCAGAATTCAGGGATGGTTCAATGTCTGCAAACCAATAAATGTGACACATCATATTAAAAGAACCAAGGACAAAAGCAACATGACCATCTCAACAGATTCAAAAAAAAGCATTTGGCAAAGCCCAACAACCATATATGAGAAAAGTCCTACAGAAAACTGGAATAAGTGGTCCTTATCTCAATCTGATAAAAGCCATTTATAATAAACCAACTGCCAACACCATACTATGTGGACAAAAACTGAAAGCTTTCACCCTAAAATCAGAAACAAGACAAGGATGCCCACTGTTACCACTCTTGCCATTCCATGTAGATCTGGGAACATTTATTAGCCAATGCAATTAGATAAGAGAAACAAAATAAAAGGAAGAAGTCAGGGCTGGACAAATAGTTCAGCAGATTAAAGTGCCGGCAAGCAGGAGCAGAGGATCGGGGTTCAATCCCACGGCCTTGAGACTGGGTGTGGTTGCATGTGCTATAATCCAGCTCTTGGGAGGCTATATACAGGTGGATCACTGTGAGTCCAATCTAGTAGTGGGATCCCAAACACTCTATAGACCTTTCCCTAAAATACAAAAAATAAGTAAAATAAAAGGAAGAAGTCAAATTATCATTTGCTGATGACATGCCACTCTCTAGAGAAGACCCAAAAAAACTCAACCAAAACACTTCTAGATTCAATCATCAAATTCAATAGTTTATCTGGATAAGAAGGAAACACTCAAAAATCAATAGCTTTCGTGTACACAAATACACAAACCCATTAAGAAAAAAATTACAGAAACAACACCTTTTACAACAGTATCCAAAATAACAAAATACTTACAAATTAATATAACAAGGAAAGTAAAAGACCTCTACATTCATAACTGCAGTACTCTGTGACTCAATGCAGAGCTCAAAGTGTGCATGTACAAGGCCTGAGTAGTAAGCACCAATGTAGTGGAAATGGACAGGCTTCCAACTTCAGCATGCAGATTATATGCAATCTTGATTAAAACTGAAACAGCATAGCACCAGGGATATAGCTCAGTGGCACAGGCACTGCCTGGGGAGTGCAAGGTGCTTAGCTGAATTCTTAGTACAAAATCGTAAGTGAAATAAAAACAAATTTTCATGTGCAAACATCGTATTGTCTCACTAGTGTAAGAACCTAAAGGGTAAATGAAATCTGAAAGGCACAACAGACACTGTGAAAGGGAAAGAATCTGTTCAATGGGAAGGAACAACTGGGATTGGGAAAAGGACAAAAGAAAGAAGGAAAAAGACATGCTTGTCCTTGGGCCTAGCAGGATGGCTCAGTGGTCTAAAGCGCCTGCTTAGGAAAGCTTGGGCAGCTGCAGGGACCGCGGTTGATCCCTGGCACCACATGCTGCACCAGCCCTGTAATCAGGGCAGGCTGAGACGGCCATAAAAATAAATAAACTAACAAACAAAAGTTCTGAAAGAAGAAAAAATAAAATAAAATAAAATTTAAAAATTCTTAAAAAAAAAAAGACATATTTGTCCTGCTATATGCAGGACAGCTTGAATAATTGTAATGTTGATTTCTGCTGATCTATTAGAAAAAAACAGTTAATGCTTACATTTACTTTTTATTTTTTAATTTTTGGCCAGTTCAGCCCACCTTGAGGGTGGGGCTGGAACAGCATGTAGAGCCAGGGATCAAACCAGGTCCCCTGCACTTGCCTATGCCTGCCTGAGCAGGCACTTTAGCCTGCTGGGCTATCTTGCTGGCCCAATTTTTTTCTTTTTTTTCGCCCCTCCTTTTTAATTTCTTACAACTTTTAAAAACAAATTTCGCACATTTTATCTGTTAATTTAAAACAACTAAACTAAAGATAACATTATACAAAACAACCATTGTCAAATTTCTGTTACTTTGTTTAGTGAAATTTTGTATTTTCTAGTTTTTTTCTTGTTTTTCATCATTTTGTAATTATATATATATATATATTTTTTTTTTTTAATCTACTTAGTACAGGGTCTACAGGGTCTCACCACACAGATCAGACTCATAGTGATCCTCCTGTTTTCAGCCTCCCAAGTGCGCATCACCATGCCCAGTCTCTACTGCTGTCTCAGACTGTCACAGGGCCAGGGCCGGGGCCAGCTCAGCATCACAGGGATCAAACCCTGGCTGCTGCACTCTGCCTAAGCAAACACTTTATTCCACTAGCTCTCTGGTTGGCCGTGTAGTTTCTTTAAAGTTTAATTAATTAAAAAATAAAAATGTAACTGTAAAAAAAAAAAAAAAAAAAAAATCTAACAGCGTATCTCACAGAATTAAGAGAAAAACACTCTGAAGTGCATCTGGAACCAGAAGGCAATTCTGGGCAACAAAGACAAGGGAAGGGCACTGCAATCTCTGACTTCAAACTGTACTACAAAGCTACAACAGCATAGTACTGGCAAAAAAAAGACCAGACCAGACCAGACCAATGGATGGATGGACAGACAGACGGATGGAGACAGGCAGGCAGGAAGGCAGGCAGGCAGAGAGACAGAGAAAAAGAAAAGAAAAACAACTGAGGATCGGTGGAACAGATTTAGAAGATGCAGACACAAGTATAAACACATTCAGTCACCTTATCTTTGACAAAAGGGCCAAACATCTTCACTAGAAGAAAGAGCATCTTTAATCAATGGGGCTGGAACAACTAGTCTGCCACATGGACACTAAAACTAGAACACTATTTTTCACTGTGTACTAAACTAAAACTGAAATGAGTGAAAGTTCTAAATATTAAAACAGAAACAATCTGCTGGAAGAATAGGCAGAACTCTTATAAGACACTGGTGTAGGCCAAGGCTTTGTTGGGACAAAATCTCGATAGCAAAGGAACTATCACAAAGAATCAACCCTTGGGATCTCATTATTAAAAAGTTTCTGTACACCCAATGAAATCATCAAAAGAGTAAAAAAAAAAAAAAAAAACTCATAGTGAAAAAATTTTGCCAACTGTTTCTCAGATAAAGGACTACTATCTATCCAACACTTTTTTTAAAAAAAAATGTATTTAGTAGAGGGTCTACATGGTCTCACTACACAGATTGGACTCATAGCAATCCTCCTGTTTTCAGCCTCCCAATTGCTGGGATTACAGGCGCACCACTACACTGAATCTCAATCCCAGTCTCACCACACCCTGGGGGCAGCACCAGCACAGCATGCCAAGGATCAAAATCCCCTTACCCTCTTGCTTGCATCTGCCTAAAGAGGCACTTAAATCTACTGAGCTATCTGGTCGGCACGGACTACTACCTAAAAAATATATAAGGAACTCAAAAAAAAAAAGACCCTTATATACCTAATGCATCTCAAACAAATAGATACTTCTCAGATAAAGATATACAAAGAGCAAATAAATATATGAAAAAATGTATAAAATCACTGGTCATTTGAAAGATGCAAATTAAACCAACACTGACATTCTATCTCACTTTAGAAAGAATGGCTGTTATCAAGATATCAGGGGCCAGGGAGATAGCTCCATGGCACAAGTGCCTGCCTGGCAAGTGCAAGGTTGTAAGTTCAAACCCTGGTCCCACAAAGAAAAAAAGAAATCAACCAACAACAAATTCTGGAAGGACTATAGGAACTGTTCTCCACTGTTGGGGGTGTAGACTCATACAAGCACTGTGGAAATCAGTGTGCAGATTCTCTAAAAAACTAAAGCTAGAAGTTGCTTTTGACCACATAATCCCCTTCTTAGTATCCTCCTGAAAGAATTAGTAGGGGTTTTTTTTGTTTTGCTTTGTTTTGTTTTGTTTCTTTTTGGCTGGCTCAGGATGCTTTAATGGTTGGGGTGGGGACTGCACAGCCATCCCCTGTGCCTGATTGGGATTGCCCACACAGGCACTTTAACCACTGAGCTAACCCGAAAGGCCCCCTAAACTTCTGAAGGATTTTTTTGGAGGAGGGGCTGGCTGCCTTAAGGGCAGGTCTCATGCTCCATGGGTGTAGGTATCGAACCGTGGTCCCCAGGGCCTGAGTGAGTTTGCCAAATCATGTGCTTTAATACACTGAGCTACCTGACAAGCCCCCTTTCCTGAAAGAATTAAAAAAGTGTTATATCACAATGATATATGTGCACCCACATTGATAGTGGCAGTGTGTAATAGCTGTATCTTGGAAAGAGTAGCAATATCCATCAACCAGTGAATGGTTAAAGAACATGTGAGGGTTTTTTTTATGTAATGGAGTACTACTCATCCATAACAAAGAATAAGCTTGATACATTTCTAGGTAAATGGATGCACCGACATGGTACTCCTGAGATAAATCAAACTCACATGTAAATATTACATTGGTTCTCTGCTACGAGAAAGTAAAAGTATAAATAATGACCAAACTGTACAATAGGTATTGTGAAATAAATGGGAAGGGGAAAGGGAGAGGGGCAGGAATAAAAAAAAAAAAAAAAAAAAGACAAAATGGAAATAAAACTTCTGTAGGGCTGGTGAGAATGCTCAGTGGTCTAAAGTGCCCCCTTAGGCAAGCTTAGGGAAGTGCCAGGGACCGTGGCTTGATCCCTAGCACCACATGCTGTGCCAGCCCTGCCCCCAGAGCTGGCTGAGCCAGTCACACACACACAAAACAAAAACCTTATAACTAAGGAGAGAAAGAGAAGTTGAGAGATGTCAGGGAAAAGGGACAAAAGGATCAAATTATGTCATGTACAGGAACATATTCTCAATGGTAACTGATCATTAGACATATCTAAAATATACCAATAAACTTAACTAACTTTAAAAAGTAAAATATCCTTAAATTCTAATTAAAATTTTGTGGCAGGGTCTTGCTGTGCAGTTCAGGCTGGCCTTGAGCTCACCTTTGTAGGCCAGTTTGGTCTCGAACTCACACCGATCCTCCTGCCTCAGCCTCCCAAGTGCTAGGATTACAGGCATGCACCACCACGCCCAGCGCTCTAATTATATAATGATGAAAGTATTCTCCTAAATCTTAAAGATTCATAAGACTTAGTATCTCTTTAATTGGAGACAAATACTACCACATTGCAGAGCACATAATTTTCCATGGCTAGGTGGTTCCACAATAAATTGAAGCACAACTGGATCATTAAAGTATGATTTCAAGAATCATGAAAATAGAGACAGTGGACATAAACCAACCTTGATGAGAAGCAGCTGACAGCGCAGATAGGTGGCAGAGAAGTCGGCTACTCCTGCCAATTCAGACTGAAGTTCTCCAAGTCTCTGCAAATCCCTGCATTAAATAAGACCCCAACCCAAACACAAGATGAAGATAACGTCAACATAAAGTCAAAACCATTTTATCATTCTGTGCCCAGCCAACTCTTACACAACACTACATACTGAAGTGGCTATAATGAAGTTGGTTCGTCACACTTCTGATCATCAGTTATGCTGATACACTCTTCTAGAAAGGAACACTGCTATAAAGACACACATACAGTAAAATATTGTCATACAAAGTTTAATTCTGAGTGACCCTAAGGGAAATATTCAAAAGAAATGAATTATTTTAAGCACCACAACATTCACAGTGTGTAAACCATGACTGGAATCACAGGTCTGTCATCCCAACACTCTGGAAGGTAGAGGCAGGAGGATCACAAGTTTGAACCCACATGGGGCAACTTACTGACTTAGACCATTTTAAGAAAGGTTTGTGCAAGTATCATTTGAAGAATTGTTTATGTCCATATTTTTGTACTCTTAACTATTTTGAAGGTAACAGTATACAATGTATTAACTATTATTATTCCCCTATTTTGTTATGCATTTTATCTTTTCTATAAAATAAAAATACATAATTAAATTTTAAAAAAATTTTAATGGGTTGCAGTGGTAGCTCAGTGAGAAAGCCATGCGGTAAATTCTCAGTATCACCACCACCACCACCACCACCATCCCTAAAAGCACTTTAGTATCTCCTTAAAGATACAATAGTAGAAGAACTGCTAAATAAATCATGGTACATCTAGTCAAGAAAATATACTGCACTTGCTAAAATACAAATTTTAAAAATAAGGTATATGATCTCAACTATGGAAAAAAATAAGACACTGGAGAAAAACAGTATAAAATGGTTTCTTAGGTAATAATAGTACCTTCTCTCAGCTATGCTGTATATTCAATTTCTGGTACGTAAGGAAAAGTCTAAGCCCATTGGGGCTGCCATAACAAAATGGCTTAGGCTAGGTATTTTACAAAAAATAAAAACTTTTTCTCACAGTTCTGGGGGCTAAAATGTGCAAGCCCGTGGCGTCTGGGAAGACTGGCTTCCTCATAGATAACAGCTTCTAGCTGTGTTGTGATACGGTGAAAAACAAACAAGTTCCTGAGGGCCCTGTTGGAAGGAGCTACTCTCTCGCTCAGGAGTGCTTTTATTCCCATGACTTAGTTACCTTTCCAAGGCCCTTTCTCCTAATACCACGAACTTGGGGGTTAGAACTCAACATACAAATTTAGATCACAGTAGGATATAAATTAACCACTGTCATTCTGGGCATGGTGGCACACCTGTAATCCCAGCACTTGGGAGGCTGAGGATCATGATGAGTTTGAGGCCAGCCTGGGCTACATAGTGAATTCAGGACCAGCTTGCAAAGAATAGCAAGACCCTATCTCAAAAATTAAAAACACAGCCAGTGTAATCTAGTATTACATAAGGCCTTCTCATATCTGGAATTTGAAGCGACCTGTTTGAAAGTATAGATACAATGACTGAAACTACAGAAAAATGTATGTTGTTTTGTTTTCTTTTCTTTTTGCGGAACCGGGGGTTCAACTCAGGCCCTTGCGCTTGCCAGGCAAGCGCTTACTCTACTGAGCTGTTTCCCCAGCCCCAGAAAAATGTATTTTTGCTAAGTATAAGTAACACAGTGAGATTCTCATTTCAAAAAGAAAAAAATTACCGGTGGACAAGAAATTAGAAAGTAGCACACACACACACACACACACAAAATAGTGCTGGGCAGAGATTATTGGTGATTTAAAACACTTAGTTTTTTTGAGTATGTAACACAGATCTGAGGCATACAATTAAAAAAAATCCTATACCTTACACACTACCATAGTTCCCTCCCCAAATGTGTTCAGCCACCCTCCTACGCTGTACACCTTCACAGAGAAAACTCTCCTTTCTAATTTTTCTAGCTATGCTGTGTATTACTGAAAAATATTGGGGCTCTTTTATGTATTTTGTACAGGGTCTCACTACACAGCTCAGACTCGTAGTGATCCTCCTGCTTTCAGCCTCCCTAGCGCTGGGATTATAGGCGTGTGCCAGCACACCTGGACTCAGTTACTGGTTCAATGCACCTGGAGTTCCTGCACTTGCCTAAGCAGCTGCTTAGTCTGTTGAACTATCTCACCACCCTTGTTTTGTCTTTTTGAGACAGTCTCACTATGCAGTTCAGGCTGGCCTTGAGCTCACTTCTGTAGCCCAGGCGGGTCTCAAACTCACACCTATGCATTTCAGGCTGGCCTTGAGTTCACTTCTGTACCCCAGGCTGGTCTCAAACTCACACCGATCCTCCTGCCTCAGCCTCCCAAGTGCTGGTATTACAGATGTCTGCTTGTTTTTAGTTAATCCTTGTCTTTTTTCTTTTTGGTAAGGAAGAGAAGGTTATGTGTGCTATCAAATAGTCCATTACAGCATTCATAGACATCTTCCTCATTCTTTATGGCAACATTAAAATTCTATATAGAAAGAGCAACATCGGTAACCCTCAAGAGCTGAGTCAGTGGGGATGCTGATTGGTTTTTTTTTAAGAATTTTTTTTTTTTTCCTTGTTTATTCACTCATTTTTATGGCCGGCTCAGCCTGCCCTAAGGGCAGGGCTGGCGCAGCATGTGGTGCCAGGGATCAAACCAAGGTCCCTAAAGCCACCCAAGCTTTCCCAAGCAGGCGCTTTAGACCGCTGAGCCATCCCACCAGGCCCCGGGGATACTGATTGTTACAGGCATAATATATCAGGCATCAAACAGCTACACAAAAAGATCCCACTTCACTAAGCCCCCCTCTCTCTAAACTCATCCTCTGTGGGCAAGTTCATAATAACTAGGGACCTTGACCCCAGAAAGAAGATGTCCTGCAAAGGGACATAGGGTGATTATGCCACTCGATGAAGAAACCAGTCTCTCTGGAGTACAGACTCCTCCTGTGAGTCTGACTCCTGACAGCATGCTGAGGTATGGGAGCTGAACACAACAAAGAGGAAAGCCCAGCTGGGCATGGTGGTGCATGCCTGTAATGCCAGCACTCGGGAGGCTGAGGCAGGAGGATCGGTGCGAGTTCGAGACCAGCCTGGGCTACAAAAGTGAGCTCAAGGCCAGCCTCAACTGCATAACGAGACCCTGTCTCAAAAAGACAAAAAAAAAAAAAAAAAGAGGAAAGCCCTGGACAAGCACTCTCGATGAGCACTTGCTTTCCTCTTTCACTTTTTCATTACTGCTGTAGCAAGGAACACCCAGGATCCATTTCATTTCTGAAGTATTTCCTCTCCAAGAAGATTCTGCCTTTCATTACAATTATAGAGGACACTGACCTGCTGAGAATGCATGACCTGTCTACAGCCATACCACCCTGAACACGCCTGATCTCGTCTGATCTCAGAAGCTCAGCAGGGTTAGGCCTGGTTAGTACTTGCATGGGAGAATTCATGACCTGACTGTCTCTAGGTGTTAGGTTATCCTACTGCCCCCAGATTATATCAACAGTTCTCAACTTTACAGAATCCACATATAACCTAACCTAGTTAACGGTGGGAAATGTGAAGTACTATCCAAGAAAAAAAAAAAAAAGGCAACTTACCAGCCCTGGCCAAGATCCACTGCAGCCCAAGTGTTTCCTCTCTGTACCTTTTTAAGCCCACAATCCTTGGGAAACCTCAGTCTATACATCCACCAAAAGGCTACAAACTCTTTAACAAGAAGGATACAAGCAGCACCTTCCATATGCGCTGTACTTTATGTCTTTACTTGAGTAGGTATGTCTTTACTTGAGTTCATTTAAACTTTACAACATAAATTGTAATTAATCCCAGTCACTAAGCATGAAATTAAAGACCAGTATTTAAGTGGTTTGCTCAAGGTCACAGAATTAATAAACAGCAAAAATAGGCCATGAGAGCTGGGAGATAGCTCAGTGGACTAAGTGCCTGCTTTGGCAAGCACAGGGATCAGGGCTTGATACCCGGTCCTGCAGGCTATGCCAGCCCGGCCCCACCCCCACCCCAGCACACAGCACAGACTGAGTCTGGTACCTGACACATGTAATGCCAGCGCTGGGGAGGCTGAAAATAGGAGGATCGCTATGTGTCACATATGTGTAGTGAAACCCTGTACCATATACATAAATGAAAAAAAAAAAGGGTGGTGAATCCAAGTCTGCCTTGATTCATCTTTTTTTTTAAACACCTACCATATTATGCCTCATTTATTTGTTTTCTGTTTAATTAGGAAATAGATCAAATACATAAAACAGACTCAGGACCAAATACACAGACACACATCTCTAGAGGTGTGATTTAGTCTGGGGAGATAGCTCGGCAGTCTAAGCGCCTGCCTAGCAAGTGTAAGGACCAGGGTTTAACTCCTGGTACTGCATGCCGTGTGGTCCCTGGAACCCCAGGCATATCTTGCTAGCCACAGTAGATGCTAAGGCATGAGGACCACTAGAAGTCCGAGCTGCTTATTAGCAAGACCCTGTACCAATAAGTAAATAAACGATTAGAGATGTCATGTGACACCTTCACAGAAGCATGCAGTTTAGTGACTTTTTAATCCCTGATGTCAATTAGAAGTATGTGTACAATATCAGAAGTTAGTCTAAACATTGTCATTATTTAAAACTGTACATAGTAAGCTGAATTAGTTCATTTCTTAAATCACTGTTACAGATAGTCAAAAAAAAAAAACCCAGATAAACAAACCAAATGTTTATGTCTACACATTTCTTTCAACCTCTACCAGTCTCTCAAAATCAAAGTCACACTAATGTCCCTTAGTAGCTTGCTAAAACAAGGAATATTACAAATGCAAAATGCAAAGTCCTGGGGACTTTTCAAAACCTACCTCCATCTCTGTGCCTAGATGGTTATAGATTATAAACTTTTATTTCTACCTCTTTAATTAATGAACTAGTGCCTACACTACAAAATGGGATATTCTTAAAGAAATTAACAGCTGCACAACAAAAGGAAGATTTTAAAAGATTCCCCCATGAAGTCCCATTTTTTAAAGGGTTGTATATGAAAGAATTCCCATACAAAATATATTCTGCTTATTTGAGATAAATGAAGCACCAGCTGCTTCAGAGTAAAATGAGCTTTCTTACTCTAAAATTATAACTGTGTTTTAAAGCAATACAGCTTCTGCTCTTTCATCTCGGCCACCGACATGCCCTCCAGACTAAGGAAGACCCAGAAGCTTCAGGGCCATGTGAGCCACAGCCATGGCCACATCAGGAAGCACCAGAATCACCCCGGAGGCCGGGGTAATGCTGGTGGCATGCATCATCACAGGATCAACTTCGACAAATACCACCCAGGTTACTTTGGGAAGGTTGGTATGAGGCATTACCACTTAAAGAGAAACCAGAGCTTCTGCCCAACTGTCAACCTTGATAAACTGTGGACACTGGTCAGTGAGCAGACATGAGTAAACGCTGCCAAGAACAAGACTGGAGTGGCTCCCATCACTGATGTAGTGTGATCGGGGTACTACAAAGTTCTTGGGAAGGGAAAGCTCCCAAAGCAGCCTGTCATCGTGAAGGCCAAATTCTTCAGCAGAAGAGCAGAGGAGAAGATTAAGGGTGTTGTGGGGGCCTGTGTCTTGGTAGCTTGAAGCCACTGGGCAGCAGGTTCATTAAATGCTAACAAATGGTTTAAAAAAAAAAAAAAAAAGCAAGCAATACAGCTTCCAAAACAATGTGCAACTGCAGAGATTTACACAAAAATCCAAACTCTGGGAAATCAGAGATCACTGGCTTGTGAAAAAGCAGCAAGATGACAACAGGATTCCTTAAATAACACCCCTTACTCACGAAGCAACTCAGCAGGGCCAGGGGCCTGCAAGCATCCCCATCCGGTGCAAAGGAGGGCAGAGAGATGTGAGTGCTATGCCACCAGGCAGGCAGCCTGCATACAGCAGGGCCAGCAGGAGGGAAGATTTGCTCCCTCCCCAGCCCTCTCTGTGCTCCTGCTGCCCTTGCCATCTTCTGCTACCTCAAACTTCTGCCCCTGTGCCACACCACCCTGACTTGGAGCCAGCCCAGTGTGAGCTGAAGCCTCCACAAACTGTGAGCTAAATAAAGCTTCCCTTCCTTAACTCAGGGTATCAGGTATTTTGTCTCAGCAACTAGAGAAAAGAGCCTTATAAAACTTCAAATGTACACAACTAAAGATGAAGTATAGCCAGGAAAAAATGTCCTCTATACATCTTAAAAGTTTACTCCTGCTAGGGAGATAGCACAGCACCTGTCTGGCAAACACAAAGTCCTGAGTTTGATTCCTGGTTCAAAAAAAAAAAAGTAGCACTCCTGGTTAAACTATGAAAATGACAGTACAACAAATATTTGTGGCCTTCTGCCACAGCAACCATCAAAAAACAGTAGCCATGGTCCTCCACTATCTCATGGCTGTGGGCCTCAGCAAGGGGCACAGTTGACTAAGAATGTGAGCAAACCGAGTCACAGCAATGGGAACACCTCACTAAATATACCAAGTTCGTGTGGAAGGACATGATCTGGGAGGTGTGTGGCTTCACCCTCTACGAGCAGCACGCCAGGGAGCTGCTCAAGGTCTCCAAGGACAAACGCACCCTCAAGTTCATCAAGAAAAGGGTGGGATGAAAGAAGGCCCTGTCTCCAGAGTGCCTTCTTTTTATGAACAGAGTTCTCACCACATGCACCAGTGACACTCCATCCACAGGACCAACACGAATCCTGCCTCCCAACACCAGCACCGTGAAGTAGGGTGTTCTATATTTGGACTTTGATGTGTTTGAATACTTATATTTGAATGTAAGTATGACTGATAGTCTAGGAATTCATAGCCCTCGCATACACCGACCCAAATCACTCAAGTGCTGGAGTAATTCTCCCATTCCAAGCGGACCACTGTCTGGAACACAGGTCTCGCTGAGAATGGCAGAGCTAGAAGATTTCCCTTCTGCCTTCCACACTGAGGGAGCTGCACCAGTAGACACTGCCATAACTATAACCAACAAACTAAAGAAAAAGCCACCGATATAACATTGTACAGTCACAAGAAGCTGAAAACCAGGATTTGATATAAAAGTGCCCATCCATGACTCACATTTGACTACAGGGCCTACTCTAGTTTTGTCTATGAAAAACAGGCTACCTTCACTTGGGCCAAAGTAATGGTGTTCATTAATTTTATTGGCAGGCACATCCTTAGTTTTGGTTATTGTATGTAAACAATGATTCCAAAAATAACTGAGGTGAGTTACACCAACACATGTATAAAACTGAGGCTGTGGATATAAACTGAAAGTAAAATTCCTTATGGAAAGAAAATGAAACATACAAACACCTACGTTAATAAATCAAGAGTTGTGGTGAAAAAAAAAAAAAAGAAAAAAAAAGGGTGGGGACGCACATCGCGCTAAGAGGAAGCATGAGAAGAGTGAGGAGCCCAGCAATATGCTGGCCGCCATGAGGAAGGCAGGTGCCAGGAAGGACTGAGCCCCTCTGGAATGAAGCTTTGCAGAAAGTTAAGAAAACAAAAAACAAGTATTTATGGTGCCCTTAAAAAATACCCAGACTACAGAAGAGAACGCAAAGCAGTTATGTCAAGTTCCAGAAACAAAACAAACCCCTACTGAAGGATGGAAGACTCCATATAGGTAAAATCTTGGTTGGATTAAATGGCTGCTTGGATGCCAATAAAAAGCAATAGATATTTGAGGTCTGTTTTACACAAGTGCTAACAAATATTTGGCCTAGTCATAATCAGATAACTTTCTGCATGAAACTACAAGTAACATACTAGTTTTCAGCAACTACAGAAATAACAATCTATGAAGCATTCCAAAAATGATCTGATCTTACCTCCATTTGATTCACCATTGCTTATCACAAGTATCGATTTTGCACTCAGACAAAGCTAGATACAAATCCAAGCTTTGCCACTTTCTACAACTGCTTCATATTTGAGGTGATGTTTGTAAAGCACTGGAGGCCCTCAGTAGCTACTACTCTATCTAGCTCCCTTCTAGGTTTTCATCATAAATATTACACTCCTAACACTACCCTCAGGCTAGAAGGAATGCACAGGCCTCACCATTGCATGATAACAATGGTTTCATGAGCCAAAGCCCAGCAGGGCCGCTACCACATTAAAAATCACATCATGGGGCCCGGCGGGATGGCTCAGTGGTCTAAAG
>PVJA010044343.1:0-16231 GCA_004027025.1 Myocastor coypus | reverse complement strand
GGGGGGGGGGGGGCTGTGCCAAGGACCAGCCTGGGTGATTACTTCCTAGCTCTGGACCCTTCCTGCTTCCCTCGGGAGTCACAGCATGTACTGCACTGTCCTTCCAGGAAAGCCCAAAGACCACGACTCACCCGAGAACGGTGCAGACAGCTTTGAGAGCTCAGACTCACTGCTGCGCTCCTGGAACAGCCAGTCGTCCCTGCTGGACGTGCAACGTGTGCCTTCCTTCGAGAGCTTCGAGGATGACTGCAGCCAGTCCCTGTGCCTCGGCAAGCCAACCATGTCCTTCAAGGACTATATCCAGGAGCGCAGTGACCCAGTGGAGCAGGGCAAACCGGTCATCCCCGCGGCCGTGCTGGCTGGCTTCACAGGTATGTGTGTGTTACAGCCCCTCAGTCCCATCGCGTGCACTGTGTGTCCTGTCAGAATGTGTCATGTTGACACCCTGCAGCTGCTTTTGCCTGGCACATGGTGTCCCTAGATTGTGGCAAAGCCACCCAGCTGGAATAGCCTGTACCCAGAGCTTGGGTGGGGGGTGGATACAACCAGGTGCCTGGCTTTCCACCTGCAGTGCTGGAGGAGGAGGTGAAAGACAGGGAGGGGGAGGGGAAGGGAGAGAAGGAGAGAGGGTGGGTAGAGGCAGAGTCTTGGCCTGACTCACCACTGCAGGCACTCCAGGAATGTAAACTAGCCCAGGAGGGGCAGCCAGACCAGCCCAGGTCCCTGGCACTGTTTACCTATGGCCTCTCAGGTTAGGGTGAGAGCTATTCTAGGCAGAGGACAAATATTAAAACTGTCCTTGGAGCCAAATAATTCCAGTACTAGACCAAAAATATGAAATGCTTTTTGTGTCCTTCAGTGTGCTTTCGTTTTCATAGTTTGCCCATATAGAGCCACCACAGATTTTTTTCAAAAAGTACCTATAAATGCATAGTACTGTAGATGAAAATGAGGGTATGTGGGCACACATTTTAATCACTGAAAGCAAACAGCCACTTCAATGTGTTAAAAGTAAAGAATGCATGAACCCCTGGTACTTCTCATACCCAGGAGTTCTGAGTCTGGTAAGAAAATAAACAGCCGTAGCGTTGGTGTTTTCCATTTTAATAGTAAAGCTAATTACCGCTTGTTGGCTGCCAGCTCCTGTAGGTACCTGGGTCTGGGACCCATGGCCTGACTGTAAGCCCATTCTGCAGAAGGGAAAATCACCTCAGACAGCGCTCAGGGGTTGCACAAGTTACCAAGCTGTGTCTGGTTGCAGAGCGCATGTGAAACCTTTGTGTGTGGAGATTAAACACAATACCTTTGCCCTGAGCTACATCCCTAGCCCCTTTTCTATTTATTTTGAGGCAGAGTCTCTGAGTCACTTAGCTGCCCAGGCTAGTTTTCAATTTGCAGTGCTCGTGCCTCTATCTCCCCACCCCCACGCCCGAGTGCTGGCCATGGAGTCGTGCACCACCATCTTGGGCTACCCCAATGCATTTTGGAAGTAGCTCTTCGGTGGAAAGAGGCTGGGCTTTAGATCAGAAAATCCGGGTGTTCCTATTCCTCCAACTGATGCACAGATGTCCAGGACAATATTCCTCCCGAGGCTGGGATTCTAAGCAGTAACTCAGGAAAAGGCGGACAGGTGGTGTGGCAGTCAGTGCTGAATAAACCATGGCCCACACTGAGCATTTTGCCCACACTGCAGCATTCTGTGACCCAGTACCTCTGCCCTACCCCATCCTTTGGGGGTTTCCAAAAGTAAGGCTTTTTTGTGAGGAACCAAACTCAGGATGAGTTATGGCAGCATCAAGAGTTGGTGGCCCAGCCAGGACGTAGGAAAGAATGTCTGGTGCAGCAATAGGCTCAGAGGACTCCTGCTCAGGCTCTGTCTCACCCCCAGGGGCTGTTCCTGGTCTTCAGGGTGCACCTCATCCCATGGAAGTGTTTAGGCTGCCTCTCCCTCCTGACTTCAAAAACCATGCTTGCTCCCAGAGTTGGCTCTGCATTCCAAGTCTGCTTGTGTCACTAGGGTGGTCTGAGCATTGTTGTCTGGAAGCCATGGAAGTGTGTCATCGTGACCTTCTCCCCCTCCCCCCCAGGAAGCGGACCCATTCAGCTGTGGCAGTTTCTCCTGGAATTACTGTCTGACAAGTCTTGCCAATCGTTTATTAGCTGGACAGGGGATGGATGGGAGTTTAAGCTCGCTGACCCCGATGAGGTATGACCTGTGTCCTGATTTATCACCTCGGGTTCCGAGGCACCATTCGCTAGAGCCAGAAGGGTGGGTTGCATGGTAGGTGGCTGTGGGACCTCTTGGTCCCCTCTGTCTGTGGACCTTGGACAGAGGTGACCCCAGCCTTCCCAGGATGTTGCCAGAGGAGCCCTTGGTTCCTGGCCTTGAGGAGCATGATTGGTCACTTCCCTTGTCCCAACCCTGAGGAATGAGTGTGTGATAGGGCCCAGAATGCTGTTCAGCAGCTGGTGGCTTCAGTGATTAGAACAGGAACCTTGGAGGTGGATGGCAGCAGCCTGTCCCCGCCCAAGAGCTTCCTAGCTCCAAACTCTTGGATCCTAGAAGGTTTTGCTGAAATAGAGCTGGGATAGAAAGCTGGGCCCTCGCTCTCCCCTGTGCAGGGAAACAGCCGAGGAGGCTCCCTGTGTCCCTTGTGTATTTGAAAGCCAGCAGAGCCCCCTCGGGCCTTGTGTGGTGAGACTCAGGTACTTTAGGGTGCACAGGTGAGAACTAGGGGACCTTTGCTGTTGCTGAAATGAATTTCACTCTTCTGTGTCTCCTAAAGGTGGCCCGCCGGTGGGGAAAGAGGAAAAATAAGCCCAAGATGAACTACGAGAAGCTGAGCCGGGGCTTGCGCTACTATTATGACAAGAACATCATCCACAAGACGTCGGGCAAGCGCTACGTGTACCGCTTCGTCTGCGACCTGCAGAACTTGCTGGGGTTCACGCCAGAGGAGCTACATGCCATCCTGGGAGTCCAACCCGACACTGAAGACTGAGGTCCCTGGACTTCCCTGAGCCCCCCTAGGCCCAGGGGACCCTGAGTGGAAATCCTGTCCAGACCGGCTACTTCAAGGACCCCTAAAAGGCGTCCTAGAAAGTTGCCAAGAAGCAGTGGCCTTACTTCATCCAGAACGTGCCTCTGCTGAGGCCGTGCCCCTTGTGGCAACAGACTCTGCTTCTCAACTCTGAAGTCTGCAGGCAGGCAGTGCTACTGTTACATGGCCACGGTCGTGAGGGCTCCAGAAGCCAGCCTGCATCTGCCTAGGCACACCATGCTGCGCAGCAGAGTGGTCTGACTGCTTGAGAGTCTCCAAGGCAGGAGCATGTCACAGACAGATAACCCTTTGCTAATGGATTTTGGACTTTTGCAAGGAGGAGCAATAACCTCGTAAACCGTCTCTTTTGGAGAGGGATGGGGGGAGGGAAGGAAACCAGAGATGCCATTTCAGAAGTTTGTATATATTATTGTAATCTTATTATTGCTGTTAGGATCCTCATACCATTCTATTTAACAGAAATTATATATTGTAATTTAAGATAATTATATAACTATTTGAAATAAGAATGCAGACATCCGCTATTTTATTCCATTTTTCAACAGCACACGAGTGACATTTCACACAGATTTAATCTTCCAATGGGGCATACTAAGAGTGTTGTAAAATGTGATATTTTCATATTATACACTTGTAGGAATAAGATCCACAGGGCGCGACCCTGGATTTTGCTCTTTTGTTGTTTTGCATTTGTTCATTTTTGCTTTGCCTTGGTTATTATTTGGCAAGGACTTTGTATATTTGGAGACTTTTTTTTTTTATAAGAAACTTAATGTTATTATCTTGAAGTGGGGAGGATGCCTGGCTTCCCTGTTTTCTCCTTGAATTGTAAAGTAAACGCTATAAAGCAGTATTTTTCTTGACAAACGGCATATGTTTTCCACTTTCCTGCATGCCTTTCAATTGGTTTGTACACAGATGTCTTTTATTTTTTGGTGTTAACTGTGGTTTCCCCGACAGCTCACCTCGCCCTGGCCCGCCATTTCCTTTCTGGGCCTCACATTACTCTGTGATTAAAATAAGAATACTATTTTTGGAAATACGCGACTCCTTTTCAGAGATCAGGAGGGATTTATGTAGCAGCTATTTTTACTGCAAAAGTAATTCACTGGGGGGAAAACGTAATTTGTATGGAAGCTTTATTTTTATCTCAGTTCCATGTAAAGTTCAGAGTGTTGGACAGAGCGGGCTCTGGGTGGGACGGGGTCACTGTCAAAACCTGGACCTAAGTGAGCGAAGTGTGGCTTGGGCCATCTGGATAGCATGCTCTGCTTTCTGCTCTGCCTCTTCAGCCAGAAGCTGTTTTTGAGGTTTGGGTTTGGTTTTTCTTCCCAATTTTCCTGGACACAACACCCAGAGGCACAGAGAAAACCGGACAGGCAAGAATTCATTCCTAGTGCTCCCCTGGAGGAAAGGGTTTCGATTCAGAGAAGGAACTCAGGAGCACTGAAGTCCACTGTGTAGTTCTGGCCTTTTAAAAAAAGGTCAAGTTGCTCTGACTTCCAAGCAGGATAGGCTTTACTACTTCCTGGCAGACTGACTTTGAACATCTCCAAAGACTCAGAGTCGTCGTATGATGAGTTTGTGGATTGGGTCCAGTGCAACCCCGGGCACAGCACAGCCAGCCTGGAACAACTTGGCCTACGTGTCCAGAAGCAGGGTTCTGCAGCACAGTTCAGCACAGGCTGTTTTTTCCAAGTGGGACCTATTTATCACTGGGACATCTGTTTATAATATAAACAGACATGTGACGGGAACATCTTGCTGCCAAAAGAAAGTATAGCCATCAGCTCAATTTATATGAGTTTGAACCACATTAAGTTGCTGGTTTGGGGCTGGCTTTTATCAGCCAAAATAACAGTTTAATGTACTGAAACCTAATGGTTCTGGGAACGTGAGTCCCTAGGAGTCTTTGGCATGGCAAGGGACTGAAGTATGAAAGATTTTGTAATCTGGCCTTTCTGGAACAATAAAGCATTTGGTTCATGTAAACACCACCTCATAACAGTCCTCATTGTTCCTCTCCACTCCTGAAATGGAGGAGATGGAGAAGATTTGAACTGCACACCATATACTGACCCTCACTTCATGTCCGGGGGTGTTCTGTGATTAACTGGTGCCACAGGAATCTCAGTGATGTGCTCTTTCAGATGAAAAGTTCATTTGAGAAAGGATTGCAAGAGGGACTCATCTTTGGGAGGTGTAACTGAGAAGAGCTTGGAGTGTTTGGGAAGTGGATGAGCACAAGAGGTATAAGCATGGATGTGCTTTCTGTGTCCCACCACTAGAGTGCTGCCACTGGGGAGGTGACAGATAAAGATGTGATGGTTCTCTGGGTCCTTAACACTTCTGAACCCATGAGGACACTATGGCTGACACATCCCAACTCCAGGTGATACGAGTATTCACTCCACAGGAATTGACAAACACTGCTGCAAAGCTGCTGCCTCTCCCTGCAAGGCCCTGTTTTTGAACTCACCAGCCAACTACTAGATATACCTGAGAAGGGTAGATTAGGGGCCAGCGGTAGAGTAAAGGGACGAATCTTTGTCTAACATGAGAGAGGCCCTGGGTTCAAACCCCAGTACCACAGTTACCATGTTAAATATTAAAACAAATCTTAGATTTTAAGCAAGGTATTCTCTCAGGTTTTTGCAAAGCTCATTAACATTTGCTTCAATAAAAGAGCTGGATGCTTCTACTTGTTTCTGTATTCAATCTCTTCTCACAAAATTTGATAAGAGCATATGAAAAAAATCTGGTCTAACATAAATAAAAGTATTTAATAGTGTATCATGTAATGTGGATAATCCTTTATATAATCCCAAAAATTATAGTGATTTCTTAAACCTTCATTGCAATAAAATATGAAGGCATATCAAACTTTCCAAGCCACACTGAATTCAATTGCTCTGTCTTATACTTTGGATGGCTTTTACCACTGATTTTGTAACAATATTCACCAGTCATTTGGAAACTGTTGCTACAAACTGATGACACATTTCAGTAGACTGTACCAAATGATCAGTAGTTAATATCACCAATCTTATTCCAAAAGCACATGGAAACTGAACCTTGCAGTGACAGAGACAAATTTTTGAGAACTCACATTTTTACTTCAAAGTTCAGATTTTATTATTGCCAAGATGTCCTCCCCAAAATTGTTTGTTGGAAATGACAGACTTTTTCATTTATTTTTGAGAAATAACCTGCCAAATACCAAGACATAATTTGCCAAATGAACATAATTTGTTAGTTGTTCTCTCAGGTAAAAATGATGTTCATAAATGTGGCTAGTTTAGCTGGCAACTCAACATACACGTACATTTCCTTGGGATAGTTGCCATATGCAGTATTTCCATTTTATTACACAGAAACTAAAAAGATTTGTGCTCTTTTAGTTAATTATTTTTTTACTGCTTGTTACAATTTATGTCTAGTTGTCCCCCCAAAGTCTCATGCAGTCATGGGGTGGAGACTTCTATAGATTGAGACTTGACTCAGGAGTCACTGGGATTATGTGATTTAGTACTGATCTAGAGTTTGAGACTTGATCCATGATCCCTGGGGTTATGTTTTCTAAGTACTTCTGGGATTATGGGTGTAGCCTAAGGTGGATGGGCTGAGGTGGAGAGCCTGATGTAACATAAAGAGAGACAGTGAGATAGACTGAGGCTGTTGCTCTCTGCTCCCCTGGTTGTTCCATTGCCTCTGTCATCACTGTTGCTCTTCCGCTACCATGAACTGCTGCTCTCTGCCATGTGCCACTCAGCCTTGGAGCTGGCCAAATATGGACTGAAACCTCCACAAACTGTGAGCTAAATAAAACTTTCCTACCTTCATTTTGGGTGTCTGGTGTTTGTTCCAGCAATGACAGAAAAGTAACTAAGACCCTGCTTCATCAAAGAAATTCTTGAGGGCCATTGGTCTTTTCATTTTTGTGCTTATGTTTTAAGCAAGTACATGGCCATGAAGAACATGATTCATTGCTCCTGCCCAGTTTCTGTTAAGGCACCAGCAGTCTGACTTAGCATTGACTTTGCACAAACAGTACCAATATCAACATAGAAAAAAGACAAATCAATTAGTCATTGCAAATAGTAGTTTTAATCTGGAGATGGTTGTCAAAGGGTTTCAGAGATTATTACTTTTAGTGAACCATGAAAGGAGAGTCTTGCCCAAAACCTAAGAGATGGATCCTGAACATTGAGAAAATTAGCCATGGCTCTCTCTAGCCCGATGTCAGTAATTCCAGTCTTACTTTGCCATAATGTTTAAGGAAGATGTGTTTTTATTCAAAAAACAATAAAGTACTGCTTGCTGTTCTGTGTGATGGAGACAAAGTTCCTTTACACAGGATGAGATAGATGTTTTCAGAGTTCTCTTCCTACCATCCTTCTGTTTTGGTCCCTTTCACTGCACCACTCCAATTCTAAACATTTTTTAGGGAAAGCGTATATTGTACCATATTTCTGATAGTTCACAGTTATGTTATTTTGACTTACAATTGTCTATTTAATGCATGTTATTAGTCAGGTTTCTGCCACTGTAACAAATATCTGAGGTCACCAATTTACAAAGAGGAAAGGTTTATTGTTTGGAGGTTCCAGTCCACTACTTTGAGCTACTGCCAGGTAGTGCCTTATACTGTGAGCTGCCAGTGCAGCAAACTGTTCACCCTATGACCATAAAGCAAACAAGAAGGGAAGGGACCACAATGACAGACCCACTCAGTGGCACACTGATCTCAAGATGACCCTCTAAGCACAACCTCCTGATGGTCTATTGCCTCAATAGCATCAAAGGCTAAGGACAAGCTTTGGGGTGCTCTTTAAGACCCACATCACGGCCATACAATATCTCTTCCAAGAACTGCCTCACAGTTAAAGGAATGACACAGCCAAAAGCAGTACTAAAGAAGAGATTTACAGAAAAAGCTGAATTTAAATCATCTTATAAATACTATACTCTGTCCCTCTGGAAAATTGTAATGCTTATTCAATTACATAGAAATTAATCAATTTGCTTTTACCTTGTGGCTACACAGTCTTAACTCCATTGCTGCCAATAAAGAATCAATAATTACTTTTATGATAGTATTTACTCATTTGTAAAGATAGGATCACTTGAGGTGGGTTTTTTTGCACTTGTAACTGATGTGAATTCCTTGTCACAGTTTTTCTAAAAAGTTTAACAAAAAAATAAGGGAAAGAAAATTAACTCAAACCTGGGATTGCGTGAGATTGGGTGGCTGTGGTTCCCTGTCCAGCCTTCCTGCCTTGTGGGTAGGAAACAGCAGGCCCACACCACATCTTGCTTTCTGCCTTCCCCAGAGCCACCAGCTGCCTTGGCAATGGGACCAAGGGCTTCAAGCAGCAGTGTAACCAGCTGCCTCATAGCCTCTGTGGGAACAGTAAGCAGGTCAGCAGGGTTTCTGAGCTTTAGAGCCAACTTAGGCAATCACCCACATCCCCTCTGCCATGGCCTGCCGTGGCCTTCCATAACCTGGGCACGGGGCATATTAGCTTCTGTTTCCATTTTCCTTCATAAATAGGGTCCTAGGGTGGCTGTGGGTGTGTCAGGCTATCCCTGGTACAACATAGTACGCAGTCAGTCAGCTGAGAGAACAATATGGACATCACAACGGTAATGCTCCAGGCAAAGTGAGCTGATCCTGGGGTCTGCAAGGAAAATAGGGTTCCTGACAGCCATGTCTGGCTTTCCAGGATGAGTACTCTGGCATGGAGGTCAGTGATAGGGCCCCTGGTGCTCACCAACAATGCGTGTGCTTGGACACCCCATTCAGAGCCAGGTCAAAACTGAATTGCCATCTTGACAGTGTGGAGAGGTGACCAGGGCCTGCTTAGGAGTGGACACTCATGGGAGTGGGCTTGTTTTCACAGGAAGGGACTCCTGAAAAGAACAACATTCTTTTGGCCCAATTTGTTCTATTTTGTGCATGGTCTCTTGCACATCTGCTCTTTATAATGAGCCAGCAAAATGGTCCTTGCCAGATGCTGGAAAATTGGCATTGCATTTCCCCACCTCAAAACCTGTGAAAAAAATAAATAAATTTTTTACAAATTTTTCAGTGTGTGACACTCTATAGCAGCTTTGGGAAAATGAACTAAAACACAGTCTGGATGAAGTCATTATAAATGCTACTCAGGGGCTCCCCCAGCCCCTCTCCCAGTTCCTCCTCCCACAAGACAGAGACTGTGGTCCTTGGTTTGACTTTCAAATTACACTTGAACTTCCTCTCCATGCACTCCAGGCTTATATTCTGCCACCGGTGACAGCTCATTTGGTTTGAGCCCATGCAAGAATCCCACAGTTGGGGCCATATGTTAATCTGTCTTTTCTGTAGGAAGAAAAGCAGAAGGGTAAGACCCAAGGCAGCGATGGGAAAACCCCAGTTGTGTAAGGGTTGTGTAACTCCTGGGCAGAGTTCAAGAGAGGGAGCTCTGCTGGAAATCAAACAGTAAGGGAAAGACCATTTTTGGTCACGCTTATGACGACATCTTCACAACTGGAATTGACATGGCCTTTGTTCTATGTGCTCGGAGGCCCCTCCCTGCCTCCCCAAGTCATGATCAGATGGCAGAACATCCCAGGATTGCCACATCACACTTGCCATGTGTTTCCGTGTCTCTAGTTTTGTCCTCTTCAAACGTAGGACACGCTGAGCACATACGTGTGTGTTTGTGCAGTTTGGGGTCAGACACGTGGGTTCATGAGGGCTTGTGGCCCAGAGAGAAGCTAGGGGGGTTAGAGAGCAGACAGCAGAGGCGGGAAATGAAAGATGAACCTCTAGTCAAAGAGATGATATGCCAACTTCTCTGGAGGTGACCATCAGCTGAACACTTCAGCTTGAGTGGGAGTCCCTATCAGCGCTTGCTCAGCACTGGGGCAGATGTGACTCACTTCAAGGTCTCATTACTAAGCAGATTCTGATGCATTACGTTCGGGGGAACGGGGATGTGGAGACTCTGCCTTGTTCCAAGACCTGGAGTAAGGGGTTACAGGTGGCTATGGGGCAGGAACTGGGGGAAGATGAGAGGACAGAGCATCATCCCTCTCCCCTGCGGCACAGGCAGACACACAGGGCAGCCAGGTGAGGCCAGAAAGGCTCTGGGCAGTTAGCGTGCAGCAACCCAGGGCTGAGCAGGGAGTGGACACATGTGTAGAGAAGACCCTTAGCTGCCTCAGAGCCCAGTGATCCCCTCCAGGGCTGCCATGCACAGGAGAGTGACTGCTATGGGACACTGAGGCTTTTAGAGGCATGCAGAGGGCCACAAACTTTGGACTTGCTTGAGCCAGCCATTGAAGCCACTGGAGGAGAAGCTGAAGTCACAGCAGAGTTGTTCTGATGGTAAAGTGTGCTCTGACAATAAAGCCAAGCACTGCCACCCACAAGCCAACCCAACTCGGAGTGTGCATCCCGGGCCCACGAGTAGATGGCTGCCAGATCAACAGCCCCTGCATCCCACAAAGCATGAGCTTGAGGACCTGGGGACAGGTATATGTTTCCATCTCTCTTGGTGTTCAGTAATGTGCATTCTATATACTACATAAATGTACAATGTACAAGCCAGGTATGGTGGCTCACACCTGTAACTCCAGTACTTGGAAGACTGAGGCAGGAGGATCACTGTGTGTTCGAAGCCAGCCTGGGCTACGCAGTGAATTCAAGACTAGCCTGGGCTACATAGCAAGACTCTGTCTCAATAAACAACAAAAAAGTATAAGCAATGTACATAACAGATTCTTATAATATTGTATATATTACATTTTAATATGTAGTTTATATATTTATATATTTTCTGCATAGTTTTAAAAGCATCCAAAATCTGTATGCTTTATCATTTTGATCTACACAGGTTCCTAGTTCTCTCAGACCTCTATAATAGGTAAAAGATAGATACAGCATAGCCTGCAGTTTTCAAGGGTGGCTGTGTGCTGGGTAGCTTTCTCCTCTGCTTCTGCTTCTGCTTCTGCTTCTGCTTCTGCTTCTGCTTCTGCTTCTGCTTCTGCTTCTGCTTCTTCTGCTTCTGCTTCTTCTTCTTCTTCTTCTTCTTCTTCTTCTTCTTCTTCTTCTTCTTCTTCTTCTTCATTGATTCATTCATTCACCAAAGATTTGTTCAGCAGCTGTGCCAGCCAGGCGGATGCTGAGAACCCACCTTGAACCAGACAAGGAGCTCCAACTTATAGGAGCTCAGCTTCTCCCTAAGGCAGGTGGTGCTGAGACCCAGGTGTCCTTCCAGGATGCTGCTTGCTTTGGTTTTGCTTCTGTTCAGGGACCAGGAGGGAACTGGCAGACAACACAGCAGCCAGGTAATCTTATCCCTCCAGTCTTTGTTAGAACAAATTACAGGACCAGAAGAATTTCATAGTTGAAGGGCAAATGATTTAAAACAGAAGCTGAACAAAACCTGCAGGAGGAAAAGCCACTCTTTAGCCCTTGCTCACAAACCTTGAGATGTACATTACTTTCCTGAGTTTTCCCAGGCCCCAGGTTCCAGGTCTTGGTGTCCTTCTCCCCGCAACTCATGGAGGACAGGGCTCCAGTTTGGCAGAGGCCAAGGGCACAGTCCAGCAGCACTGAGCACACACCCACTGTTGTGCAACCACCTCTACCATCCATCCCTAGAACTTTTTTATCTACCCACGCTTAAACTCTGTCCCTGGTAAACAGTAACTCACGTTAACACTTTTCCAGTCCCTCGCAACTGGTGTCCTATCTTCTGTGTCTAAGAATATGACAAAGTCATTGTTGGGACCTCATGTAAGTGGAATCAGACAATAAAATGTGTTCTTTTTCAGTATGATTTAATTTATTTAGTGTAGTGTTTTTAAAGTGCATCCATCATATAGCATGTGCGAATTGCATCCCCTTCAAGGGTCAAGTGACATTCCATTGTGCAGATACCACACCATGCTTGTCCATTGCTCCACCAGTGCACTTGGGCTGATTTGCACCATTTGGCCACTGCATCTAATGCTGATATGAACAGTAGTGTGCAGGACCTTTTAGGGTCTCTGTTCTGGTTCTATTGCAGATGCACCAGAAACAGAATGGCTGGGTCACATGCTAATGCTGTCATGTGGCTTAGGTTTAGAATGTCTCTTCAGATTTTCATGTGTTCAGAGGCAGGACTCTAGAACTAAGGTTGGATTATGCGGATGCTGAACTCCTCGGTGGATTCATCTGTTGATGAGTAGATAGCTGAGTGTGCTGTTAGGAGGTAGGGCCTGGTCTGCAGAGCTGGCAGGGGGTGCATGTGACCAGATATGCTCTTATTGACGGCTCTTCCTTTTCCTCACAGTTTCATAGCTGCCTTCCTCCACCAGGTCTTTTACCATATTTCTGCTGTAGAGCCAGCTAAACATGAACTGAATCCTCTGGCAGTGTGAGCCAAATAAAGCCCTCTTCTTTTGCATTGTGGGTGCCAGGCACTTTGAGCAGTACCATCCTCTTTTTTTTTTTTTTTTTTTTTCAGAACTGGAGATTGAAACTCAGGCCCTCTGCTTGCCAGATAAGCGCTTATTCTACTGAGATATTTTCCTAGCCCCAATACTTTCCATTTTTGTTGTGTGTCCTTTTCTCATTTTTCCTTCCTCTTATCTCCTTTCTCTTCTTGCCTCTTTTCTTGCTTCTCAACTCAGTCCCAGCTAGCTGTCCCATTTCCCACCCAGTCTGGTATACATTGAGTCCTTTCCCAGGTGGGCATGGAGATGCGTAAGCACACACTTGATCTGGAGCCCTGGCCCATGCAGTACTCACTAGGCTCCGGAGAAAGGCTGATGCCCCTGCTGTCCCCCAGAGATCCAGGTGAGCACACTCTGCTCATCTCCCTTTAGCTGGTTTCTGTCTCTGTGTAGTGTTTAGGGAAGTACTGCATAATATCCCAGCTAACGCCAAACTCAGAGAGGAACTTTCAAGCGAGACAGACATGGAGTGGCTTGAAGGTATGCCAGGAAGGGCAAGGATGGGACAGAAGACAAAAAAGAGGAGAAGAGGGTAAAGAAAGGGGAAGGGAGGGGGACAGGAGGGGAGCAGAGGGGAAGGGAACTTAGCATTCTCCAGCATGATTCAAGGTTCTTCTAGTGATTTTTATGAAATCCCAGGGAACTTGGACCTTTTTCCATGAGAGCTCTCACTCTAATTATTAGATCCATGTTAGATTTAAATTCCCTCTGAGCCACTGCCTATTTGTTTCCAGTCTCTACAAGCCTTTACTGTGAGATGATATTTTTTTCCTATTTAGAGAATAATTACAAGGATTTACTCTTGGAATGCAAGGGTGGCTCAGCATGGGATAGTGAGATCAATAAGTACAGGGAGTATTAAAAGCATATATTCCGGTAATAGACACATTACCATGAATCACCCTCAGAATCCTCCCTCTCTCTTTGAACACACTTATCTCAATCTTCTCATCACTTTTTAAAGTAGCTCTTCTTTCCTGAGTGTCTTTAGTTACTCTTTGTGGTTGCTTTATTGTACTGAAATGATCAAAAACATTTCCCTTTCATGGTCCTTTTGACTTTTTGAAGAGCCCAAGTTTTCACAGGGTTAAATCTGATTAATCAGGTGGACAAGGACACGGTATATATACTCTGGGGGACTTCATAATCATACTTCATAAAGACACTCGCAGAAAAAAGGCCTCCAGGACCTCTTCAGAAAATGTCAAGAATGATGAATTGAATGTCTTTGAAGTTGGAGGAGTTTCTTTTTGAGGGGAATTCATGGCAATGTGTCCTTTAGTGTAATAATTTTTAATATAAACAGTATATTTTAATCATCACTTGACTGTGAAAAACTAAATGTGATATACGACATCAACCGAATGTAAGCCAAAAGTCACATAATTTTAATTGATACAAAAAAGCATTCAGAGCCTGCCAGGACCGCGCGCCCGCTGGGTAAGGTCCCTCGGCCCCTCTGCTTCCCTTTTGCATTCATTTGCCTCACTCCGTCTCGGTCCCTGCTCCCCCTGGGTCATTCCCCTTCCCTTTTCCCCCCGTTTTTTTTTTTCTTTGAACCCCTCCTGCCGAAGCTCCACTACCAAACCCATCATTCATCTCCTCTGGCAAACCATCTGGTCCACGAGCCTATCAGGACTCCTCAATTCCAAAGCTCCACCTCCACCTACAGACCACACCCACGGGGCTTCACAGCAGCCAGCAGCCCGAGCTCTGACATGAAGCCTGGAACTTCTATAGGAAACCAACTTGCAGGCTCCAGACCAAAGGCCCCTAGACACTTACAGCATAATGCCACCAAAGTGCAGAGGTCACTTCCATTCAAAATGGTAACAACAAGGAGTAGGATGCAATCTCAGGGCCCAACCCACCTAAATCAAATACAGGAGACACTACCATGGAAGAAAACGGGAATCATGCAGATGAAACCTCTGAATGGCAGCAGTCTGAGACAGACAGACAAGTGCAGAAACTTACAGAGCAACTGAGATCAGAGATAATATCTGAAGTAAAAAAAGAAATACATGAAGTGGAAAAATGACTGGAGAAATTTATAGAGAAAATCAGAGCAGAAATAATATCTAAAGGTAACAAAGACATGTCTAAGTCAATACCATCCCAAGTAGGGGGAAAACTACAGAAAGGAAGAGAGGAGAACAGAACAGAAATAATCTCTGAATTAGAGAGAGAAAGGATAAGTATAATGAGAGACTTCAATACTACTAAAGAAGACATCGATAAAAAATTAGAGGAGAATAGAAAAATGATGGAGTCCCTAACGGAGCAATGCAGGAAAGAAACAGACTGCATGAAACACTTTCAAAGAGATATACAGGAAAATAAAATCTCAATTACAAGTTGGCAGAGCTCTATGAACAACAGTGAAGATAGAGTCTCAGATCTTGAAGACACAGTTGCAGCCAGTGAAAGAGTAAGAAAGGATCGTTTTAAAACAAACAGAATGCAGGAAAAAATAATTCAGCATCTTCAAGATGATTCAAAAGTGAACAACGTGGGATTAATAGGAAGCAATGAGAAAGTAGTCAATACAAATGATATAAAAAGAATATGTGCAGAAATAATAGCAGAAAACTTCACAAATATGAGAAGACAATTGGACATTCAGTAACTGAAGCATACAGAACTCCAAATAACATCAACCCAACTAAAAACACGCCAAGACATATAATAGTCAAGATACCAGAAATCCAGCTGAAGAATAATATACTAAAAGCTGCTAGAGAAAAGAAACAGATCACATTTAAAGGAAATCCCATTAGAGTAACAGCGGATTTCTCTTCGCAAAACATGAAGGCAAGAAGAACATGGAGCAGAGTGCTTCAATTCCTCCATGAAAACAAATTTCAGCCCAGACTACTATACCTGGCAAAACTCTCCTTCAAGTATGATGGAGAAGTGAAACATTTCCATGACAAGGAACAACTAAAGAATTTCATGACATCAAAGCCAACGCTACACAATATTCTAACAAATATTTTAGAGAGGGACCAAAACGACCCGAATTCAACAAATGAGAACAGAAAGATCCCACCAAATAGAGTAACCAACTACACATAGGAGGAAAAAGTGGTAAACAGTAGAAATAAATGTCATGTCAACCATAAGTGAATCCATTTCAATTATAACTATCAATGTAAATGGACTCAATTCTCCAATTAAAAGAAGTAGACTGGCAGAGTGGATAAGGAAACAGAGCCCAACACTATGCTGTATACAAGAAACACACGTAACTCATAAAGAAACTCATAGGCTTAAAGTTAAAGGTTGGAAAACAATACTACATGCTCCAACACCTCAGAAAGAAGCAGGGGTA
This sequence comes from Myocastor coypus, assembly GCA_004027025.1. Lineage (NCBI taxonomy): Eukaryota > Metazoa > Chordata > Mammalia > Rodentia > Myocastoridae > Myocastor > Myocastor coypus. The sequence goes on along the minus strand of PVJA010044343.1, from coordinate 346 downwards.
GCAATCCTGTTTGGAGACAGTCTAAACTTCAAACCAAGATTGATCAAACTAAATAAGAAGGCCACTACATACTGCTTAGGGGAAAAATTCATGATGAAGAGGTAACACTCATATATCTGTATGCACCCAACATGGGAGTAGCAAGTTATATAAAACAAACTTTAATGGACATGAAAAATCTCATATCCCCTGCGCACCCGCTGCGGGTAAGCCCCTGCGCCCCTCTGCCCCGCCTCTGCGTTCCCGAGACTAACTTCCTGTCCCAGCCCAGCCCAAACCCCACCGCTGGGAGCTGAGCCCGCGCGCCGGCTGGGTCAGGATCCTTGGCCTGCCTTCCCTTTCCCCC